>JASDQU010209592.1:23536-37956 GCA_032191745.1 Picea mariana
GTTACATTATTTCAACACTCCCCCTTAACAAGAAGGGTATTCTACAACAACATCAGGCGAGAGAGAGGAAAACATCATCAACAACATCAGGTGGGTGAGAGAACAACATCATCAATATCATCTTGGAACACTGATTGGCGTATCTATAAATCATCGAAAGTTTTTCTCATCGGCAACATCGTCATTCTCAGTGGAATGAAATCATCATCTGCATCAATATGGATTAGTATAAAACTAATACATCATCATCAGAACACGAGGCTGGTCATATCATCATAACACAAATCTTGCCCATCATCACAGCACAAGGCTGGAACACTACACAAAAATTAAGCTCGAATCACAATACTAGATTGGATTTACGTCACAACAATTAAGCTGGAAGCATAGTACTAGGTTGGATTTACATCACAACAATTAAGTTGGAAGCACGGTACTATACTGGCTTTACGTCACAACAATTAAGCTGGAATCACAGTACTAGGCATATCTCAACACAACAATCTAGACTGGATTTACGTCACAAAAATGAAGTTGGAAGCACAGTACTAGGCATATCTCAACACAACAATCTAGACTGGCTTTACGTCACAACAATTAAGATGGAAGCACAATACTAGGCATATCTCAACACAACAATCTAGACTGACTTTACATCACAACAATTAAGCTAGAAGCACAGTACTAGGAATATCTCAACACAACAATCTAGATTGGGTTTACGTCATAGCAATTAAGTTGGAAGCACATTATTAGGCATATATCAACACAACAATCTAGTCTGGCTTTACCTCACAACAATTAAGTTGGAAGCACAGTACTAGTTTGACATAACTCACCACAATAATTAATCTGGAATCATAGTACTAGACCGGCTTTACGTCACAACAATTAAGATGGAAGCACAGTGCTAGACTGGCATATCTCAACACAACAATACTCCCCCGTTCGAGGGAGGTCCTTTTGGACTATACCAAGATTATCGTGAAAGTGCTCAAACTTTACACGAGATAAAGGCTTGGTCAATACATCGACAACCTGTTCATCCATGCTAACATATTCGATCTTTATGGCTCCTCTTTGCACCATGTCATGGATGCAATGATATCGGATCTCTATGTGCTTCGACTTGTCATGAAATACAGGATAATTTGTCATCTTTATGCAGCTCTGGTTGTCACATAGGATCGTGGTTTCTTCCATCTCTAGGTCGAATAGACCAGTCAATAACTTACGAAGCCATATAGCTTTGCAGCTGGCAGAACATGCAACAATGTATTTTTCTTCCATTGTACTGAGAGCAATGCTGGATTGCTTCCTACTTTGCCATGAGATCATGGCTGATCCCAAACTGAAACAACATCCTGAAGTGCTCTTCCTGTCAGAGACACTTCTAGCCCAATCTGAATCAGTGTACCCACTCAATGTGAAATCATGATCTCCATCATAGCTGAGACCACAATCTAATGTACCCTTAAGGTACCTCATCACATGTTTTGCAACAACTAGGTGAACATGTTTGGGTTCTACCAGAAACTGATTCAAGGTGTTCACGACAAAACAAATATCTGGTCTAGTGTTCATCAGGTACATCAATGATCCAATGATCTGTCTATACAATATGACATCAATCAATTCTTATGAGGTGTCGACCAGTAGCTTCAACTTCATTTCCATGGGTGTATTCATGGATTTTCACTCCAGCATGTTGAATCTTTTTAGGATTTCGACTGCATACTTCCCTTGGTTAAGGAAGATTCTCTTCTGACTCTGCCATACCTCAAGATCTAAGAAATAATGCATTAGGCCAAGTTCTTTCATCTCAAATTCTGAAGCGAGCTTCTTCTTACATTTGGTGATGATATTTTCTTCTCCGGTTAAGAATAAGTCATCCACATACAATAGCAATAGCACCGGCTCATCGTTCATAGCCTTGAAGTAGAGGTTAGAATCAACTTTACTCTTGGTAAATCCCAAGCTCATCAGAAAACAGTTTATCTTGCCATACCAAGCTCTAGGAGCTTGCTTCAATCCATACAAATCCTTATTCAACTTGCAGACATGAGTCTTCCTGTCTTCAACTTCAAATCCTTGAGTTTGCTCTATATACGCTTCTTCTTCAATGACACCATTTAGGAAAGATGTATTTACATTCATTTGGTGCAACTTCTGCTTCATCTTAGCTGCAAGGGCTATGATGGTTCTGATCGAAGTGTATCTGGCGATAGGAGTGAATGTCTTTTCATAGTCAATGCCTTCCTTTTGAGAAAAGCCACAAGCGACAAATCTTGCTTTATACTTCTCAATACTTCCATCAACAACATGTTTTATTTTGAAGAGCCATTTGGAAGATACCACATCCTTACTCTTCGGTCTGGGAACTATTTCCCATACATCGTTCTTTATTATGGATTGGTATTCCTCTGTCATTGCATCTGCCCATTCTTTCTTCTGAATGGGCTCTTTAAAGCAGGTAGGCTCCTTCTCTAGGAGATCACACATCAAGGCCATATAACTGGGGAATGGATTAGGTCACTTCACATATCTCGTGGTTCCTTCGGGAACACCATACTTCTCTCCATATTGAATAAGCTCCCTAGCCCAAGCAAGCTTTCTCTTATGGGAGATCGTCATCTGAGGAGGTTCTTGAAATTCTACTATATCATGATCTTCTAGAATTTCCTCATCAGGAGAAGTTACGACTTCCCTTACTGGTTTTGTAGCTCTAGGAACCTCCCTCATTGATTCTGCAACTCTGGAAGCTATAGTTTCGTCTTCATATACTTCTTCAAGATAGCATATTCTTGATTTATTGAGCACTGCATCTTCATCAAAGGTCACATCCCTGCTGATCTCAATGTGATGGTGACCTAGCATATAAATCCTGAAGGCCTTGGAGACCTCACAGTATCCCATAAATATTCCCTTCTTTCCTGAGGGTTCCATCTTGTTTCTCTTCTCTTTCGGAATATGTATAAATACTGGGAAGCCAAATATTTTGAGATGGCTTACCTCTGGCTTCTTTCCGATGAACATCTCTTTCGGGGTCTTGAACCCAAGTTCACTATGGGACAATCGGTTTTGTAAATCTGCAACACGTTTGATATGTATAGATCAATATTGGAAGTCAATACTGACTTCTCTTCTCATGAAAGAATCCATATCCTAGTCTTTCTGACTGGCTTCCTTCTTTGTCACTGAAACAAGTGAATTATCCTAGAGATTTCATATCTCCTAGGAGTCTCTGAAGTTACGATCTAGTCTTCTCACGGCATCTGTCTTCCACTCTTGAAATTTGTCTTTTCATCTGATCCTTTCTGAGATCAGGACTTCATCAAATCTTACAGGGTATACTTGGTGTTGCATACCAAGTCTAAATATGAAATACTGAGTTAGGCTTCAAATGTGGTCTGCTTCCTGTTCTATTGTTTGGTCATCTTTGGATCCTTTTGCTCCTTTCAATCAATCTTCATATGAGATACTTTGAATCTCAAGAGTTAACTTCTTCTTCATCTTCTTTGGTGCATGAGTGTATATGATCACGTACATAGTCTGCTTCATGTCTCATATAATATGTTGCCTTCTGCAACCTTCACTATAGCTTTCTCAGGGTTATCACCTGTGACCTGAAACAAGGTCAACAATACAACAAAAAATAATAATATCCTTCACTCAAGATGATGAGTGCTTTCTTCAACCTGTCTTCTGTACTAAGACAATATGCTATCTTGACAGAAGGTAGGGTTAGAGGATAAACTCTATGATCTCAACTTTTAATCCATATAATACCTTGACTCAGATTTTGATCAAAGGTTAGAATGATAGTCATATCTACAACATGCAACACTGATCAAAATAATGTCATAACAAGAATAATCACACCCGGGTTGCAATATTCCTCTGAATGTGTTGGATCTTGAGATCCTTTTGGATCTATGGAAAGAGATCCCTTCTCCTGCAAATACCCTTTAAATCTTAGCCATTTGAACATGTGTGAGTACATACCTTTGACGACACTTGTAGGTAGAGGCACCATCTGGTAGCAACGGTAATGATCACCAACTCTTAAGAACTTCAAGGGTGACTGCAACTGGTACTACAACTGCAACTGCAACTGATATTGCAACTGCAATTGATACTGCAACTGGTTCTGAGACTGCAACTGCAACTGCAACTTAGGGTTTTGTGAGGAAACCCTAATTTTTCAAACTTCAAATTTTGATCCAGTGGATAGATGCGCTAAGCTGAGGCGAGTAAGCTGGTGCAGTCAGATTTTTGAAAATCCAACTTTTGCCCCTTCAAACTTGACTAGCGGATTTCTAGACTGGTGCTTCTGGTTTTCTGGTACCTCTGGTACTCTGGTACTTTTGGTACATTGTGAAACTAGGGTTTCACTTTTCGGGAGATCTAGCCATTGAAAAGTTGCGCTGAGGATGCCAAAGTGATTCTTGGGGAAGGGCACACTTTTCTAGATGGTTTTGGGGCTGAAACACTTCATCAACAAAATCCCTAATTTGCATGTATGACAACAGTGATGTTTTTCACTTTCTCTTGTGAAAGATGCTCTCTTCAGCTTAGCTCTAATACCATGTTAAGGTTTAAGCTATTATTAGAGTTCTTTGCATTTCACTAGATAACAATAGCATAAGATAGGATCATTGAGAAATACACAAACACAAGAGACACATCATTTATCCTGGGAAACCCTCATGGGGGAGAAAACCCAACAAAACTTCCATATTATAGATAGCCAATACAATGCCAAGAGATAACTCAAACAAATATAGAAATTCCTCTCCCAAGAATGTGCCTCTCTCTCTTTCTCTTCTCCAACTGTAGCTTTGAAACTTGCTCCTCCAATGAACAAGTGAGTGTATCTAAGTGAGGTTCTAACCTTCTTATTTATACAACTCTGTCATGTGTGGAGGTGTCTTTTCACTGGTAGGGATGACTTCTCAATATGGGTGGTTATAACCACCTTTAATATATTCTAGGGCTGATTTCTTATTCTGCCTTTTACAATTATGTTTTGGCCAATCCACAAAAGGGGATTTGGTCTTTTACAATAGCTGACATGATCAATCTGAAATAGGAGATTGATCTAATGAATAATGCAACAATAATAATTAAAATACACTTTGTAGTTACATTATTTCAACAATCTTACCCCTTGCAAACAAATAATATTAAACAATTCACTTAAAGTTCACTTTTGCACAAAAGGAAACCCTAAAACAAGAGGACGTCACCCCTTTAGGTGACGTTTTGACACTAGGAGAAAGTCGTTCGAGTTGGAGGTGCATATCTAGGACTCCAAAGGTCACATGTCAATCACCTAGGCCATCTCCTCATGGTCAGCCTTCTTCTCCTCAAAATGTTCATGTGTCAATGAACAACATCTTCACCACCAAACCCTATTCCTTATATGTGACATTTTGCCTCTCCTAGGAAAAATGTTTAGCATATAAGGGCTAGGTCATGTCATCCAAAATTTCATCTAGGCCTCTAAATGTATGTCTCTCTCATATGACATGTGGTCCCTTTGCATCCAACCTCTAGGCTTCAAGACCCATGGAAGCCCAAGCTAGGCTTGTTCCTCCAAAACTGTCCACCAACTAGGTCCTGCAAAGACAAATAAGCACGCCCTCCAAGGATCTCAAGTCATAATATCATGGTGAGTAAATCAAATCAATAAATGAGCCACCTAAAAATGTGCATCAAATCTTACCCAGTCGAACAAGTAAGTGCTTAAATAAATTATGTGACTTGCCAAGCTTGGATATGGGAGGGTTGACGAGGTGTCCTATTGGGTAAATCTTTCCCCAGGTAAAGGAGTGTTTCCCAAGTGATCCCTCTCCAAGCCATGTAAAGTATATGAAGTTCTTAAGGATCAAGACTCAGTGGGCATGGGGTTCATGGCATACAAGGGGTTGTAGTGTCTCATTCATGGGTGCCTCTGTAGAGGGTGTGTGGCACCTTCGCTTGCAATGCATTTTTCCAATCACATTCTCTTGCCATTGTTTGTTTCTTTCATGTTTTAAAGGACGAGTTGGGGGCCATCATCCTGGTGTGGTGTCTAGATGATGACAGTGTCACTCACAAATACCTTGCGGAAATGAGAAGGTTGGCTCATGATGAGACCCCCTTTCTCTCAGTTGTGCAACTTGGAGCCACTCCCTGGCTTGGTGGCCAAATGATATTAATTTCATATCGCTAGATACCCATGATCATGATAGGTCGGTTGGTGATGAGACCTCCTATCCCCCAACTAACCCCCTAAACATTCTATCATTTATTCTTGTGGGTCCCCCTTTTCATACAGAGAAATGTTTCATTGCTTTCTCGGGGGATCCCTGGGAGAAGCATCTGGAAGGTTTATACATAGGATTTTATCTTTTTAGCCAACAACAATCCCTCTGGGCCTTTATCCCCTTCTTACCATAGAATGAGGGACAACCCTTTCTTGGGTCAGTACACCCTAAACTCCCAAGAGACAAGGAAATGAGGGTTCTAGATGACATAGAGTGGTAAGTATGGTTGGGAACAGTGTTATGGCTCTTCAAGGGAGTTCCTAGTAGAAAACCCATTCCCGAGGAAGACCACTTACTAGGGCACAATGTTAACCACCAAGGTGAAATGAGGAAAAAGGAATAATGTCCAAGCATATGAAATTAAATATAAAGCAATCTTAAGATACAACATACTCAAAATGCCTCAAATATTGAAATGACACTCACCATAATACCTGACTTGTATCTCATGGAGCAAGGCCCGGTGCCTCTCAGAAGAAAGCTAGTGTGGTGGATGTCATCTGAAAATCTTGACCTATGTGGTGGTGAGAAGGCTCTCCATCTGTACAAGTGGATACTGCTAGTCATGTATTCTCTTAGCACTCCATATCTACAACCTGACGACCTCGAGACATAATCTCCTTATTTATCCCACAAAATGGGGATAACATCTTGCTCCTACTTGGGGACATGTGCTCACCGTAGAGTGCATGAGAACTACAACATCTCCTAGTAGACTTGTGCCTGTCAAAAATAAGACAAAAACATCAGAGCATCTAGGGTGGTGCTATCACCCTTCATCCATATACATAAAAATCCAAATGAAAACTAATCTAGATTTTTTTTTTTTTCCATTTTTTCAAAAATTTCAAAACTAAACCTGAAATCAATATGCAAGTAGAGAAAAATGAAAATGAAATGCATCTAAACAAATATGATCAATCAATATGCAAATGAAAGGAACGCAATATGACCTACCTACTTACTTGGAGCCTGTGCCCTAGAGAAGTCATGTGACCTGAACATAAGGTTGGAGAATAGATCCATTCGCTGGTAATGGCATCTTTCTCCCATCCAAGGTTGTCAAATAGTACATTTATTTATCAGAATCCTTCTTGACGATGTAAGGGCCAATCCATGAGTTGTCATCTCTCTGGTCATACTTGGGTTTTCCATTTCTCTTGTCCCACATGAGCACAAGACTTCCTTCACTGAAATTGATGCAATGTATACTCTCAATGTATGTATATGAAGGAGGCTATGTGTTGATCATCCCTTTGATGGTTTCTTTATGTCCATATTCTTTCTTCAAAATTTGGATAGATCTTGGCTCCTTCCCATGGTACTTTGCAAGTTTCTCTTTGTATTCCTTTGTTCTTGGGAGGAGCATATCTATGGAGTCTTCCTGCATAAAAGGAAAATCAGATGGATCATACTCAATAATCTATGGAGGCACATCATAATCACAGTCACTGACATAATCAGGGCCATTAGGATCCATCACTTGTTTATCATTATTTTCCCGGTTGTGCAAGATATCATAGGTGTCATCATCCATGGGGATGCATGCATGGGTAAGGCTCATGTTAAGGAAACCCCCGAGGGAGGAAGACCATCTCCTTGATATGAGCATCCCCCAAGCATACGGAACATCGATCACTACTATGTCCATGAGGAGGATGATATGTGGAAAATCAATCATAAGAACCTCAATGTCCTCGCATACCCAAAAAACCTTGACCCCTTTAGAATCAGTACCGCATACATTACCATATGGTCAGGTTGTCTTCAAACCAAGTAGTTCCAACACCTTCAATGAAATAACATTTGTTGAGGCCCTGGAATCAAGCATACAGTTGTTCTGGCGGAGGCCATTTATGCCTAATGAAAGATAGAAGGGAGGATTCTTGTCCATTTTTTGATCGAGGTACATAGTATTTAAAATGATAGGAGGGTCTTCCTTCTCAGTCGGTGCCTATAATATCTTCAAGATTTCCCTTTTCACAAAAGGGATCTTGCACATCTCTATCATTGGGACTGTCATATTCAGTTTTCCAAACATGCTTGCAACATTTATATTCAACCGAATCTCATTTGTAGGAGTTGGCTTAGGAGGAAGCTCATGTACCAGAGGTGGTGGTGGCGGGGACACCTTCTTTGCTGATGGAAGAGAAGTGACAAATTGTTATGGAGAGGCTGAAGCTTCATTTATTCTAGTGTAGGTCAAATATTCCCTCCTCTTTTATTCCTTCTTCAGATCGTTTGTTAACTAATTCAAGGCCCAGAGTCTCCCCTCTCTTCCCCCATGTCTTTTGGCTTCATTGATTTGTTCTTGTGTGACTTGTTCCTCTTGGAACACACAGATCATATCCATGAAATTCATATCATTGGGAAAATCTTCATCTCATCGGGGGTATTCATCTTATCTGTGATGTTCTTGGCATGGAAGGCACCAAACTTTTGTGTCAACCATCCCAACTGGTTTCAAAGTATCTGGGGCCTTTGCCTCCTATTGAGGCCTTGGTTTCCAACCTGTGGCATCTCTATGTTGTTTGGAAAACTAAGGTCTGGGATCATATTGATTCCTCTCTATAGTAGTCAAATGACCTGTAATCTAATTCTGCACCTGGGTAAACTGAGTACTCATTTGATCTATCTTTTGAGTCAAGAGGAAAATCAGGAATACTGTTGTTGGAAACCTTAGTATTTGATTCTGCCTTAACACAAGGGTACTGAAAGGGTTCCACCCTTGAATCAAGGAGATTATATTTAATGTCAGCACTGTACTCTTTTGCATGTGCCAACGATGTGGGCTTCTTATCCTTCAGAATGAAGCGAATTTTCCCTTCAAAAGAGTTCATTTAAAGGAGACAAATTAATGAGGTTGTAGGACGAAATTCTGTTGGAATATGGTTGTACAACCTATCAAATATGGTATTGAATTCCTTCATTATATCATTCTCCTTTTTCTTTATCTGATTGAATTGAGCTCCAAGTGTCCCACCGTCTTTATTTTTTGACCATCTTCTCTTGAATAAGTTGGAAAAAGCTTCATAATATTTGAGAAGATTTTCAGGGAGGCCTTTGAACCAATCGAGAGCTTCTTTAGTCAATGATGAGGTGAGCAACCTCATGGCCATGTCTTACTGCTCAATACCTGCATTGTCCATGTCTCAGCCCATGACATAAAGATGATCCTCAATAGTCACTACATTATTTCCTGGGAACTTTGGCAACCACTTGTTTGACTCTTTTGGCATTGCATTGGGATATCCTTGGATAGTGGACATGTTAAGGGGTTTGTAGATGTATTTTTCCCAAGGGTAAGCCATTGGAACAAAGGAAAGGGTACCGTGGAAAAGGGTTTTGACAACAAGAGACTTAAGTGGAGTCCTTCTTTGGTATACCTTCTTTGGTATACCACAAGATGACGACAACTAAGAGAGCACCTACCCACTGTCACCTTAGGCAGGTGTTCCCATCACTTTAGAGGTGAGGTAATCACCTAAAGGGGGGAATCCAAGTGACCCTAGGGGGAATTAAGATGGAAAATGATATGTATGGATAGAATCCCCTAAAGGTCAAGTTTCTATATGGAAAAGAGAACTTGGATACGAGTCTAGAAGGTTGCTTAAGGTTTCCAATGATTTGAGTAACCTGCCAAGTGTGAATACTTGCCCGAGACACAAAGAAAAAAAAGTAAATGATATGATATGTTAGTTGGAAAAGAAATTTAATCTTTCTGTCCCTAATTGCAGAAAATTCAATGATATATATCAACATACAAAAGATAATAAAGTCTTCAAAATAAGTGCTAAAAGTGTAATTGAATAAGCAAGAGACAAGCTAGTGAAAGATAACTTAACTCAACAATGATAAAGAAATACTTTAGCACAAAAGCAAGGGTGAAACAAAAATCTTACTGCAATGATATTTATCAGCCTTATGGATTTATAAACCAAGATTTATAAAAAAAAAACCAACCAATGAAAATTGCTTATAACTAGCTTAAAAAGTGTGCTAGGGTTAGTAGTTTGTTAGGGAAAAGTTGTAGCCAATTCATAGGGTTAGTTTAGGAGTTATCTAGGGTTAGAGATTTAGTTTTATGCAACCCTAATGGTTGTAGGTTATTTTTTTAACAACAACAAGTTTTAATGGACAAAAAATGATGCTCCAATGAGGCAGGAAGGCCTAGGGCTCAAGGAACAACTTCCAAGTGAGATAACTTTAAAACTTGAAACTTTCACGTTTACCAATGCAATGTTTTATTTTTGTAATGTAACGATTAGTTCCTTTGATTATGGGTTAATGGGGTCAAAATAAAATATCTAGGGATACTACCTTCTTGGGGGTATAAATCTTCTTATTCCCCAAGGCAAGTAACCTTAGCTAGGGTTTAAAACTAAGGGGTGTATGCCCTTATACTTCCTTAGCAAACCCTTGAAAAAAAAGAATTCTATGCTTAAAAGTATGATGGGGATAAAGTAGGGGTGTATGCACTTATACTCCCTACATAGCCTTAGAAAAATCAACCTTGATCTTGAATTACAAATGATAGCAACAAGTAAAACGCTTACCAATCGAAATAGCAACAAGATAAACCATAACATGCCAAGATAACCACCACAATAGAAAAATAATGACCTATGAGAGCTAGTGCATCATCATCATCAACTCCACAACCAAATAAAAACCATATCATAGCACAAGACATCAAAAAACCTTAAGGGCAGCGAAAATTTCAGTCCAATGCTCTCACAATGGGAGAGTTATGTTTCTCAAATGATATATTATGATCTCTATTTATACAAAATGTCATTAACATAGTTTGTCCACATTGTCAAGGTTAAAACATAAGATAAGGGGTCCAAAACCCTTGTATTACCCATTGCAAACAAATAATATTAAATTATTCACTTTAAGCTCACTTTTGCACAAAAGAAAACCTTAAAACAAGAGGATGTCATCCCTTTAGGGGATGTTTTGACACTAAGAACAAGTCGTTGGAGTTGGAGGTGCATAGTTAGGCCTCCAAAGGCCACATTTCAATCACCCATGCCATATCCTCATGGTCAATGCCTTCTTCTCCTCAAAATGTTCATGTGTCAATGAACAATATCTTCACCACCAAACCCTAGCCCTTATATGTGACGTCAAGCCTCCAAAGGTGATGTTTTATCTCTTTTAGGAAAAAAAATTAGCATGTAAGGGATAGGTCATGTTATACACAATGTATTCTAGGCCTCCAAAGGTATGTCTCTCTCATCCAACATGCAGGCCCTTGGAATCCAACCCATGGGCTTCAAGCCCCATGGAATCCCAAGCTAGGCTTGTTCCTCCAAAACTGTCCACCAACTAGGTCATGCAAAGACAAGTAAGCACGACCTCCAAGCATCTCAAGTCATAATATCATGATGAGTAAATCAAATCAATAAATGAGCCACCTAAGCATGTCCATCAAAGATTACCTAGTCAAACAAGTAAGTGCTTAAAGACATTGTGTGACTTGCCAAGCTTGGATATGGGAGGGTTGACAAGGTGTCCTATTGGGTAGATCTTTCCTCAGGTCAAGGAGTGTTTCCCAAGTGATCCCTCTCTAAGCCATGTAAAGTAGATGAAGTGATTAAGGATCAAGACTCACTGGCATGGGTTTCATGACATACAATGGGTTGTAGTGTCTCATTCATGGGTTCCTTCGTAGAGGGTGTGTGGCACCTTTGCTTGCAATGCATTTTTCCAAGCTCATTCTCTTTCCATTCTTTGTTTCTTTCATTTTTCAAAGGACGAGTTGAAGTACATCGTCTTGGTGTGGCGTGCAGATAATGATAGTGCCACTCACAAATACCTTGCGGAAATGAGAAGGTTGGCTCATGATGAGACCCCCTTTGTTTCAGTTGTGCAACTAAGGGCCATTACCCAGGTTTGGTGGCCAAATGATAGTAATTTCATACTACTAGATACTCATGATCATGATAGGTTGGCTTGTGATGAGACCTCCTATCCTCCAAATAATCCCCTAATCATTCTATCATTTATTCTTGTGGGTCCCCATTTTCTTACAAAGAAGTGTTTCATTTCTTTCTCGGGGGATCCCTGGGCAAAGTATATGGAAGGTTTATACATAGGATTTTATCTTTTTAGCCACCAGTAATCCCTCTGGGCATTCAACTCCTTCCCATAGAATGAGGGATAACCCTTTCTTGTGTCAGTACACCCTAAAATACCAAGAGACAAGTAAATGAGGGGTTTTAGATTATGGAATGTGGTAAGTATGGTTGGGAAAGGTATGATGGTTCTTCAAGGGATTTCCTAGTAGAAAACCCATTCCCGAGGAAGACCACTTACTAGGGCATAATGTTAACCACCAAGGTGAAACCGGGAAAAAGGCATAATGTCCAAGCATATGAAATGAAATCTAAAGCAATCTAAGATACAACATACTCAAAATGCCTCAAATATTGAAATTACACTCACCATAACACCTAACTTGTACCTCATGGAGAAAGGCCCAGTGTCTCTCGAAAGCTAGTTGGTGTGGTGGATGCCATCTGAAAATCTTGACCTTTGTGGTGGTGAGAAAGGTCTCTGTTTGTGCAAGTGGACATTGTTGGTCATATGTTCTCTCGGCACTCCATATCTGCAACCAGAGGGCCTCAAGACATAATCTCCTTAGTTACCACACAAAATGGGGATAACATAGCCCATTATTGTCTAGTTTAACCTGAACACAACAGTTAGTTGAAAATGTAATAATCACAAGGAATTTGAGCTCAAGTTTCTCTACTATCCAAAACTAAGTAGACATACACCAAGTGGTTGTGCTTCTTGGCTCTAAGGATTATTCTCTTTGGGTAATCTTTGCTCCAGATTGATTGTCTGGCTCCTTTTTTGCATAATGCGCACACAAGAAACCATATGACAATGCAATGGAAAATAATTTTGTATTCTCAATGTGCCAATCTATGTCAGGACTCTAACTTTATATGATGTTGAGTGTTATGTTTCCATAATTTATCTTTGGGGCTTTTTTGTGCAATGCAATTTGAGTGCAACTTCTCTGCAACACCTCACTACTCATTATTCTTTTCAAAGATATGTGAGGTTGGTATGTTGGTAGGCTTTAAGGAAATTTCCAATTAACTTTCTATGCATGTATGGCTATAACCAACCTTTTTAGGTCATGTCAATCAATAATTTTGTATTGCAAGAACTCAACCGAACCTCTACATCATTAACACATCAACACTTCTTCTTTCTTGCATTATCTAGTTATAAGACTTCACCGGGTTGAGAACTATGGAAGGACAAAGTCTATATTGCTTCAAATCTTTATATCCCCCACAAACTTATAGAAGGCGTAGATGAAAAAATATCAACACTTGCATATATGATTGGAACTAGTGTCTTTGGCTTATTCTTGTGAAGCCACATTAAGGATCTTAGTGCGTCAAGTGACACAGTTAGAACCAATTTTTCATTTTCCCAATATAAAATATGCTACATGAATAAGTCATTGGATAAAAATAACCTATTATAGTAACACTCCAACAATAGTATAATTAAACCCTTATCTCAGAAGACCTCAATAAGTTGGACTATGTTAGCTAGTGTTTTGATTGGAGACTTATCTTCCCTAGGTTGGGTTTGAATCTCACAAAAAAAGAAAATATATTTGTACATATAATGTTTTACTCTCTTCATAAGTGAATTTATGTCACCATGGAACTCAAGGAATATGTAAATTCCTTTCAAGTTCTTAGGTACTATTATCGCACAAATTATAGATTGGGAAAAGCCCGACCCAATCCACAAGATGGGGAGAAATATGGGAATACCTATCCACTATCACCTTAGGTAAGTACTCCCCTCGCTTTAGTGAAGGAGAAATCCTACAAAATGGGGGTATCTCAGGTGACCCTAGGGGGAAATGAGATGGAAAGTGGAGTAATGGAAGATGATTCCCCTATAGGTCAAGATAAGAATAGCAATATCGCTTGGAAACAAGTCTTGGTGATGGTTAATGGTTTCCAAATGCTTGAGTACATACAAAATAGATTTGTACTTGTCCAAGACAAGAGAAAGACAAGTGTACAAGCCCAATATTTCAATGGAAAAGCAAGAGAATATTGA
>JASDQU010209593.1:16748-28062 GCA_032191745.1 Picea mariana
TAATCTGTCACTTCTCTATTTCCCCCATCCCCCGAGTGAACCATGCTTTTCTTTCCTTCTCTCTCTAGGATGACACCTCCCCTCTCAACATGCCCCACCCTCCTACAAGGCCCACCCCGCACTACCTTTTGATTCAATGAAGGGGACCCAAACATGTTTTCTACTCATCTTCATCAGATGCTCCCCTCCGAGACCCGGTTCTCCTTACTTGATTCTACATCTACCAAGTACACTTACCTCTCATCCATCATTTGGGAAGCAGCCCTCAAGTCCTACCCTCACTCCACCCGGCCCACTTCCATCTCCCACAAAAGTAACTCATGCCCTATGAATCGATGGTATGACTAGGAATGCAAGGCTCTCCACCCCCAATTTCGGCACGCATTCACCCATGTTCATCCCTCCTATCCCAACCTCTGAGATTCCTATCATCATCTCCTCCACTGCAAGAAACACCTCTTTGTTTCTCAGAGGAGATGGGACTTATGTACTTCCCTCACTCACTCCCCCAAACACTTATGCCACACCATCCTACCATCCTCCCCCGCCACTCTCCCCTCTCTTCTGACCTTAATCCTAACACTTTGTTCTCTCACATATCCACTCTCGATGACATTCCTGGGCAGCCCCAAATTCAAATTACCTCTCCACCATCTTCATGCTTCCTATTCTTAGACAATGACATCAGAGAGGTCATTTGGGTGATGAGTAGCAGCAAAGCAATAGACAAGGAGGGTTTCCAGGAAGAGTTATTTAAGCACAGTCTTCGTGCTCTGGTTTCTCACTTGGTTGATCTCTTCAATCATGTGGTCCGTACAACTTTTTCATCGGCATGGTCACATCAAATCATTTACCCGATACACAAATCGAGTCCCAGTTCAGATCCCAACAACTACAAGACGATCATGGTGGGTCACACATTCTCAAAGCTCTATGCTACGGCTCTCTAGTGAGAAAGAGCAGAGATCCCTCAAAGCTATGGGACAGGCAGGATTTCAATCCACTCATCAAACCATTGATCACATCTTTACCCTCTAGGCCATCATTGAGGAGGCACGACATCATTCTTTGAAAATCTATTATTGCTTTGTAGATTTTCAGAAAGCTTTTGACTCCATCCTGCAAGAATCCATGTTCTACAAACTCAGAGGCATTGGCATTTCCCAAACCCTACTAATTGCCATCATGTGCCTATATGAGTCTGTAATATCCCTAATCCCGGTGATCAAGATATTTGCTACTGATCTATTGTTCTATCTTGCAGATCTGATACACTAGGGGGTTGCTGGATGTGTTTCATTTGTATGTTTGAGATCTTGATGGTTATTACATATGCATGTGGGTTATTGCATGTGCATGTTGGTTATTTCATGTGCATGTTGCATATTTATGGTTTAAACAACATATAAAGGATGCATGAAGAAGTAAAGAACATCAATTCCCCAACATAATGTATTATACGGTTCAAACATGGAAATACAATAGCCTACTGGAAATATAGAATATAGACGTTAGCTAGATCTCATGGATCATCACTGGAATACAATCAAATAGCATAAAAATACCCGTGATCAGAAGATAATAGCAGATCTGATACATGCACGGATAGATCGGCAAAAATATGTGATTCTGGAGAAGTACGGTAACCGCTCCAGCTGGAAAACTCGTCCTGAAGGATAGACCATCAGAATGCGTTGGAAACTGCTCAAATAGAAGCACCCTAGCCTCTAGACTGAAATGGATGAGTGTCGAATCTCGGATCTGGTCTTTGAGGCATTGAATCTGGACCCCTGGGGCGGTTTGCGCACCTCTTGGGACACTGGATGCACCCCAAAGGATTCCACCAACAGAATCTGATGCTATATGGCTCAAAACGATCGTCTCCCAAATGCGGAACTGGGTTGGAAGGATTTGCCCGGATCTGCTCTGATACTCTGCATGCAACCCCAAATGTCTGTCTGAAAGAGTTGTGCCCTAAATGGCTGGATGAGGCGATATGTAAGATTCCACCGTCAGAATTCGACGATAGATGGCTCAATAGAAGCGCCCTAGCTAGATCTCAAATGGGTTGGAAAGAAACTGCAATCTGGACACGGATCTCGTGCAGCTCTCCAAACCCTCAAACTGACTTGCGCCCTCACTGGCTGAGTTGCGCACTCTGCAATGGATACCCCTGAAAAGTACGGTGAAATACCTGGATGGTATCTCCGATGGGCTAAGGTATGTCTCTCAACACCGAAACCGATCAATGGTGGTGGTTTCCTCCAGAAATCCAAAAAACAATAAGGTCGGCTCTCTTCCTCCTATGAGAACTCTCAACATCAAATCATAACAATGCATAATTAGGAATTAGGTCCTTTACCCTTCCTTTATAGCTTCCCGAAACCCTAATTCGTTGTTGACCTTTTCCCTCCAAGTGACTTTTACTTTATTTTATTATTCCTTGATTAAATCACTCAATTAATTAATTAATTAGCCATTTTACCTCTAAAAAGTGATTTATCCATCCTTATGGCTTCTCCGGCCACTGAAAGTCACTTTTCATCATCTTATCCTGTAGTGCTCTTCTTCCCGATTCCGATGAGCCATTACACTAAGAGGTTTCTCCAAGTAATATACCCATTATGACCTTCTTAGTGAATTTAATTAAGATATGACCCATAATAAGTCAAAATAATGGAAATCGTCGGAATGCAACGGAACCAAAGCCAAGTTGTGCAGAATGGATCCTGATGATGAACGATGCAAGTCGGGCCCAATAAAACCCCTCAATATCTCCCGAATTCTCTGTCGCCCCTATCTGGCTACTCTGGTAGGCATAACACTCTGTAAAGTTATAATGTCCCAAAATGGGGACATTACAGAGTCAGTCCTTGGTCGTCTCCGCACAGTTCATGGGATGTTCGATTTTATCAAGAGTACCAATGGAGTCAAAAAGGGTTGTCCCATGTCCCCCACCTTGCTTGGAATCTGTACTGATGAGTTGGAGTCCTTTCTTCACAAGCATATCTAGGACACTAATGGATGCCTCCTCCACTAGGTTCTGATATCCATTCTACTCTTTGATGATGAGGTGGTCCTCCTAGCATCCTCTCCAGAGGGGTTACAGAGACAGTTGGATGCCTTATCTCTCCTCTACGACCTTCAACAATTAACAGTCAACCTAGGTAAAACCAAGGTTATGATCTTCAACGGATTGAAGAAGACCTCAGACCTTCAATTCTTCTTCAGAGAGGAAGAGATCGAGATGACCAGCACCTACACATACTTGCGGGTGCAATTCTCAGGAATTCGCTTCAGTTTGCGACCAGCACTCCAACCTCAGATCAACAAGGGCTACAGAGCCTTAGCCCTCCTCGAGAAATAGTGCTTCTGACACCATTTTCAGGACATCTCATCCAAGATGTCCCTCATGGACTCCCTTATCCGACCCATTGTTCTCTATGGCTCAGAGATTTGGGGACCTTCTTTACTTGAGTCTGATTGGGTCTCAGCTGAGAGATTCCAGACCCTTCTCCTCTGACGCATCATTAGACAGTCCCTCAACACATCATCCTAGCAGAGTTTGGGGCCCGACCCTTCTGACCTGAGAAAGTGTTCAAACTGGTCTCTTTTCTGCATCGCATCCAGAGACTGGTACCCGTACTTGGCCTATTGATCTTCAGATACCATTGCCCTCTCTATCCCTTCGGGCTAGGCTCGAGGTTGGTTTGCGAGGGTTTCAGATCTTTTAGAGTCCGTGGGCATTTAGATGGATCGTCTCCCTCCGTTTAGATACTCCTTAAATGCACCTGGCCACCTCCTACCCACCAAACAAGAGTTGAACAGATCATGAGGGCTGACATCTACATGCAATTTATCCAGATCACTTGGGTTACCCCCCAGGGCGGGTTACGCCCAAAAATGGCCTTCTATGTTGTACACTTCTTGGAGCTTAGAGATGGGTTCATTGTTCAGCCACAATATACAATCCGCCATTGGATGCACACCCTTCGCATTCCCCTAGGCCAGTTCAGAGTGGGTTCTCATAGACTTCGTGTAGAGACTGACCACCAGATCAATAGATCAAACAGGATCTGCCAGCTATGCCATCTACAAGAGGTCAAGAATGAGGAGCACTTCATCTTTCGTTGCCCCATCTATTACGATATCGGGGGGAGGTTCCATTGCCTATTTAGGGGGATTCGGACCCTTATTGGCTTCTTCAAATATTCCGACCAGAGGTGCTTAGCCTTATACATGAAGGAGTCTCTCAAGTTCCGAACCCATATTCTTCAACGTCCTACTAGACCATACTTTACCCAGTTCATCACTTCCTTCTTCACGGTGCTACCCTCAGGAAGGGGCACTAAGAGATAGGCCGATATCAGCACATCTCCAGACTCCAGATCAGTGCGAACCCATGGGACCTCCCACCCTTCCATGAGATTTCAACAACATAACCAGATCAAATCCCTCCCCAAGAGACAAAGGAGCTCCCCCAGGCCTCAGCAACAAACTACCTCTTCCAGACAACAGCACAGCGGATGATCCAGGCATCCCACTAGTTCTCCCTCTGGACATCCTACTATACCTAGCTTCCTTCATTCAACCTCGAATGGTATGCGAGATACGCCTATTCCATGACAGACCTATCTCATTACTTTTCGTTCTTGTTCCCAGATCTTCTCCTCCTGCACATATCTACTTCAAAGTAGGTTTCTAGGCTTGGAGTCTAGGGTTGTTCATGACTCCATTTAGATTTCACTCTCTACTCTACGCTACTTTACTTTACTTTTTGCATCTTGCCTTTTATAGGAGACCTTTTGGTACTCCTGCTTTGTAATGACATCATTGTACTCAACAATCCCTTTGACCTACTTTTTTGGTCATTAGTCGAACATTAATAAAATTATGTTATCTTATCTTATTACATATTAGTTATTTGATTATTAATTATTGTTAATATTTATTTATATTTATAAATTCTATATTTTGTTTATTACAAAATGGTATAACATAAAAGAATCCATGTGGATTAAAATATTATATTGAATAAAAATATGAGAGATGATGATCAAATTACAATGAGAGGCCCCGTATAAATACCTAAGCAGGTGCCTTTTCATTAAAAGTCGTGTCCTTTAGTTAAGACAAGTCTTTTCATTAGGATGTATCTCTTCATTAATTATTCATTATTAATTTTTATTATTAATTAATGGTATTTATATTTATGTTTATTACAGCATCTATGAAAAGAGAAATGATATGGTGCCTCCTCTTGACCTCTTGTGTTGATGGTTCGTCTTTATTCACAACAAATTGGTAGCTACTCTTCCTCAAGTAATGGCAACTGAAATGATGGTTCTTTCAGTCAAAAGAATGGGAACTCGACTCTTCTCTAGATACTCTATTCCTTCAATACAATAAACAACTGATATGACAGGTCTAAAATCTTTGATAAAGTTGCGCCAAACTTTTAATACGATGACGGCTTTGAAATCGTTGATATAGAGCTTCAAATATTTAATACAGTGATGTAGCATGTATAACGATGTGCTCCATGGCTATTTCCTCTTTGACAATTTCCTTTCTCAATCAATCACTAAAAACAAGAATCTGGGCTTTCCCACTCTGATACCATATTATATTTCTAAATATACAAGAAAGCTTGCAAACATGATTAGAAACGGACTCGGTGGAATTTATTACAATGAAGTCAATTGGTACAATGGAGTTGATCCCCTTTTATGTCATTGGCTAGATAGGTATGCTATAGTTACAATGTCACTTTCTTATTTAAATATATCTAACTATTATTTTATTAGTCACTTATATAAACATGACTTTATTACATCAAGTAAGCCTTACTTTCTAACAGAAGAAAATTAGGTAGCCATAAGGAAAGCCAACACATTCCATTGTAATATTATCATTGAATATTAGAAACCACTTTTGTCTACATACTCCTACTAAGCTTCATTTTGTTTCTTTAAATACTTAGGTTCACAATATTACTTAGCCAACATAGTATTACACGCAAAAAATATATGAGACGTAAAAAAAACAGAGGCCAACAAAATCATGATCCATCATAACAAGAATGTGTCAACAAGAAATATAAAAGATAAAACACAAACTTCACTGATAGTAAGTCGGTCGTAGATGTAGCCCACATTAGTTCGCCAAGTTACCTGGAACAACCTGTGAAACCACTATAGTAAGCATACAAATTACAAATTTTGTGTGGATAAATAAGAAACTTAACTTACATTATTGAAGTATTGATATTCACGATAAAACAACATAAACAAATCAACTTTAACAATTTTGTTAAAATCTAAATTTTTCTTTACTTGAAGATCAACATTTTGACCAAACATACTTGTTGACCACCTATCCAACTAGGGGGTCAACTCCATGTACCATGAAGATATGCATCATCAGATGCTAACAAGTCAGAGACTATTTGGTTCTACAGGGCAAATTTTGCCTCCAACACACATTTTTGTAAACGGAATTTCCGCTCCCCTGCGTGGGATAATAATGTAACAGCTCTGCATGGATCATAGTTAGGTCAGTTACCTTAGGATTTCTTCATTAGGAGAGTTGATTTCACTGAGTGTTTTTTATCCTCGGGTTATTAATTTGGCCTAACCAGCCTTATTAATTTCCCTTGAGTTTTTCACTCCCACTATTAATAAATCATCCAAAGTGGTGAAAGGCGTTCTAATGAAGTCATCCTCTGGTAGCTAGTGTTTAGGAATGATGTAAATGACCATGTAAGACAACTCAAAAAGTTTCGCGGAATTCCGTCGAGTCTAGATAGATTTTTTTTAATTAATTAAAATTTCCTAAGGTTGGAAATTTAATTAATTAATTTTTGATAAATATTCTAAAAACTAGGTCCTTGGGCTTTTGATAAGGGTATTTGTGCTCAAAAGAAATGGAATGAGACGCCCTACATCCTTGGACCAAGTTTCAAATCAGTCGGACAACTTTTACTACGTGTTTGTCCACATAAGAGTCTTACTCAGATAAAAGCAATTTTAATTGCTAACCCGTGGCATGAGAAAAATGTCAATTTTTTAATAATTGAGTAAATGGAGTAAAGTAATGATGGATAATGATGAGAGAAACACATCCTAACCTACCCAACCCCTTTCCTAACCATTGTACACCCCCTTTACCCATTTCTCACTTTGACCTTCACACCCCTCATGGGGAAATGCGCCCCCTTCCATATGAAAATTAGAAACTCGCTTTAAAGTGATTCATGGGCCCCTCCCTCATGAGGTGCGCCCCTCCTAGACCTCCCACATCATCATGGAGTGTGTCCCACACACTCAAACACACATCCACTCACTTAGCTCATGCCCTCATTGGGATTTGCACCCCATCTCTAGCAATAAAGTGGAAACATCTTGCAAAAGGTTGGAAACTTGCTTTAAGGCAAGTCGTGGGTCCTTCTCTTAGCCAATGCGCCCTTCCTATCCCTCTTGGAGTGTGTGCCACATATTCCCACACACTCCCACCTTATATTCTTTGCAAAACCTAAAAGTCATGCACCCTCCTTCCTTCGAGCTCATCTTGGCTTGGATTTTTGACATTTGGCAAAGATCCAAGAGGGGTCTCTTTGCCTCTCAAGCAATAAATAAAGCCTCCCCTCACTCATTTCACCACCATTCTTCTGAGTATTGTTATGCTACCATTTTCTTACCGTCTCTCTCTCTCTCTCTCATTGTCATCTTGCTTCTATTCCGTTTGTTCTTGAAGAGCTTGGAGCAATTTTGTTGCTACAACCTCTTCCATTGATAATAAAGAAAGGTCTATTTGCCTCTCAAGCAATAAATAAAGCCTCCCCTCACTCATTTCACCACCATTCTTCTGAGTATTGTTATGCTACCATTTTCTTACCGTCTCTCTCTCTCTCTCATTGTCATCTTGCTTCTATTACATTTGTTCTTGAAGATCTTGGAGCAATTTTGTTGCTACAACCTCTTCCATTGATAATAAAGAAAAGCTTTGGAAGAATCGTGGAGTACGAGACTTTGTCTGGATGTTCCATTCTATTGTGAGGTGATATTGTTATGTTCTTTAAATGTTATTGTGAAACATAGAGTAGTTTTACTTGGGTAAATTTTGTTTACTTAGCTAGGTTTGGCAATAGTGTAGTTGTTGGCCTATATGCCTTGTATTCACTAATGATACTAACTTTGTTGTGTTATTAGTGCATGCAATACATTATCTACTCTTGTCTCACTTTTTTATTTGAAGTTTACAGGTCATCTCAAAGAGCATTGTTGGGATAGATTCGAGCAAGGATCTACCCTCATCACTCATAAAAACTTCATAAGTTTTTCCCATTTATTTTTCTGTTCTTATCACATTCAGATTTTGGTTGCTAACGCTCTTAGATAGGTCATTTCAATACTTTATATTTATGGTTTTTCTATGTGGAAATTTCTGTTGCAAAACAGAAATTTTCTTAACGTTTTGTGAGTGTGTTGCAAAATTTTCAACAAGCAATAGCTTGCTGATTTTTTCAGGTTCTCGCCAGGTCAAGGGTGCATGCTATTAGAATGTGCTCGTTTTACCATAGACAATATCACTATTGTCACCCAACCATAGGCCGAAGCCACACTCCGAGCACCTTAACCTTGACAGAGAACCATTCTGGAAGCAAACCCTAGGCTAGATAGCCAAACAAAGGGTGGTGCACCTTTCTCCAACGATAGCGCACCAAGCAAGAGTTGATCAGAGAGTCCAAACCATAACCAAGAGATAGTCCAAGCCAAAACCAAAATTTGCTAGCTGCAGCAGCTGCAACGACAGCTCTCCTCCAAACTTGCGCACAAACTGGCCAACTGCAGTGCACACAAGTGTTGCTTCTGCAGTTCTGAGAATGCCTGCCAGAATGAAGACTGGCCTCCTGTATTTATACTAAATTTGGCAAACTGCCTGGGTCGACTTCTCATTCTGGGTGCATATTTACTTAGTATATAATATTTCCTTTAGCCGACTTCTTCTCTTGGAGGCTAATAACCTAATACAAGTTATCCTCTTGAGCAAACTTGTCTTCTAGGGTTATTAGCCAACTAATTAGGGTTTCTTCTTGCTTCCTGGAATATTCTATTCTCGTCAAGTTTACACGTGGAGTTAAATACCTCCCGCAACTACCATAATATCAACACTCCCTCCTAGCTATGGAGGTATTGATTCATTGAAGGTAATGGTCTTGAGCACAAAGATACCATTCACCCGATAGCATCAACATAGTCGTATAGAGTCTAGACTATCTCATGACTGGATCATGAGCACCATCATCACTATCAGTGTCATCAACTGCATCATCTCTCGAAACTATACTCCATCTGAGTAATCAGACATGATGTTGGATAAGTCACTCACTCCATAGAGTGACACAAGAACCATTCTTCTAATCCAGACATATGTCCTAGAAGAATAGAAGTCCTGGACCATTTTCCGTCTGGGAAATCTCTGTCCATTGATCATCCATCTAGCTGATAATCATTTCCAACACTATTGATAGTCTTCCAGGCAATTGGAACAATATCATTCAATAGAACACAACTGTGTCTATCCATAGTAGTACACAACTACAATCCAGTGGTACACTGCCACACCAAGTAGCACACAGATACTTGATCAATGACATATAGTCACAATCAGTGGAACACATACACCACAGTAGCATACATCTATTGTCCAGAGACATACAGTCTCCATAACAATCATCTGATATCAATCTGCACAGAAAACATTATTATGATATAAACTGAATCATCTGGGCCATTCTTCCACTCACATCTGCGAGATCTGGAAGAGCATCTGCCCTCAGAAAGTCAAACATCAATGATGAGCTATCTGGACTATTCTTCGCAAGCAAGGAAGAATAACTGTCCCGATTTTTGAGCCTGGACCATTTCCTATCCTGGGCCATTCCTCCGGCACTAAACAAAGTGCAAGAGAATGAATCTGCCCTAGGGAACGCCTGTCCCTGATTGTTGAACCTAGACCATTCACCTATCTAGGCCATTCCTCCGGCACTAAACAAAGTGCAACCTGGAGAGAATGAATCTGCCCTAGGGAATGACTGTTTGGACCATTTCCTAAGGAAATGACTATCCTGCACCAACCTCCAAAACGGACCATTCTTCGAAACTACTCACAACTGTGAGCTTCGAAAGAATGACCATTCGATCTGGACCATTTTCCGAACTGGGAAATGCATGTTCGTCAGAAATCTCAAACCACTTTCCGAACTGGAAAGGAACTGCTCATCCTAGACCATTTTTCGAACTGAAAAATGATTGTCCATAAATCAATAACACATCAGTGCTCCCTCCCAACCTGGGAGTCATCTCTTCCTTTTTCAATAAGGAAGTCGTCTCCACGAACTCCAGCTTGAGTACGCAAACTCTTTCATCTTGGACAGAAGCTTTACCAAAATGTCTGCTTATTTGCACATCTGTGGAGATATATACTGGAGAACCACTTTCTCCTTTATGGACTTCATCGCGGAGACTGTAATGCTTGATCTCAAATGTACTTCGGTCTTTCTGGAACACTGGTTTTCTCTGAAGGCTTCATATAGCTCTGATCAATAAAGTATATCATTGTTGGATTCCTCTTTGTTTCCTGCTAGCTCATAACGTCATGGCAAGGCTCAAACTGGAACATATCCAAGTGGTACTTCTTCTGCCATCATGAGAGTTTGTCATGGATTAGCAATCCATCATCCTGAGCTTCTAAGTAACCATTATGATACAATATCTCTGTTATAGAAAGTTGTAATGTTCCTGACTTGGCTAGTCTAGGAAATGCTGCTAATGTGTGTATAGGATTAATTGTTTATAGCATATAAATGGTCATACAAATAATAAATGCGACAAAGGACTACACAGTTTATATTATGATATCCATGCGGAGTACAAAAGGCCGAATGCGGCTGAATAACATGAATAACTCGGCTAGATCAAAAGACAAAGGATCTTAGCCGAAATACAATAAGAAAACTAAATGATAATACCCGAAATAGATGAGCACTACGGAATCAATAGATGCGCTGGAACTATGGCAGCTCGTATGGTAACTGCTGGAAGTCTGGAAAGTTCACCCTGGCGGCTATACCTCTCGAAATGGCCTGGAAACTGTACCAAATGATGCGTCTTGCTCTAGTTCTCAGTCCTGGTAACTGTCGGACCCCTCTGCTGGTAGGTTTGGACCCCGAATGGATCCCCTTGGGGGAATGTGCCCCTCTCTCACTGGCAAAATGCGCCCTAGTGATTCCACCGTCAGAATCGACTGAGAT
>JASDQU010209594.1:0-20912 GCA_032191745.1 Picea mariana
TGAAATCGTCTTTGCCCTATTGGTCTAGAGATGTCATACATAGTGACGCCAACCCATAACTTCAACAACTCATCGATGAGAGGCTCAATATATACGTTCATATCTTTAACCTGGTACCTACTTGATTGGTTCAACCTACTGCATGATTAGTTATACTTATCTAGATGTCGTGATATATAAAAGAAATAATTACCATGCACGAAACAAAGAAATGAAATATTTTGTCATGATTTAAAGAAAATAAAAGATAATTAAATACCTGAAACAATCATTGCCAACATTGTGTGCTCTCTCTTGATCGACATCCAAGGAGGAAGGTTATTGTTTATAACAAAAACAGGCCACACTGAGTACGTATAACAAATCTCTCCAAATGGATTGACACCATCAGCTGCCAACAAAAGTCTAACATTACGAGGTTCTTCTTTAAAAATTGGCCACTTTTCTTCGATGTAGTTCAATGAAGAATCATCTGCAGGAATTCAAAGAACATCATCTCGACTTCTATTCCTTGCATGGAAATCCATAAACTGTGCTATACTTTGGCACCTGAACAACCGCTAGAAATGTGGAATTATCGGAATATAATGAAGAATTTTGCAAGACACCTTCTTTGACGCTTTATCGGTTCGATATCTACTTATTTGACATTGTGGGAATTCATTTTCTAATGCATATTGTCCATAATATATGATATGATCATTAGGACATGCATTAATAGCCTGATAGTCCATTCCAATTTCTTTCATAATCACGGATATTTCTCGATATGTGCGTGGCAAAATATTTGATGTAGGTAATAGAACATCACCTAACAATCTACAAAATTCTAAACAATAAGTCAATGTAAACAATATTCATCATCAATATATAATCCAATATACTAATTTACAAATTAGAAAACAATAGCAATATAGGAAAAAATTGAACCTTTTAAGTATTTGTGAACATGCAGGCATAAATAATTAACAAATTAAATACCTTAGTATATGCGTGAGACATGTGTTTGATAAACCATTCAAAACCTTCAGGTTCACCAACAACAATATAGAAGATAAAAGATTTGTTGTTGAACCTTCATAAAGAGGTTGACGTGACTTCTCGAGTAGAGGATCAACATCATGACTATCATCCTGGTTGTCCTCATCCATTGGAGAAAATGTGTCTTGGATCAATCTATGTATCTCATCTTCCTGATTTGAATCACTAACATTATCTCCATCCATATCATCATTAATAACTTGATGAACAACTTCAACTTTCTAATCTCGAAGTTCATCTCCATGTAAAGTAGTATTTCTGCTAGTACTTGGAAAATAACTCTCTGGAGGTCGACACTTTGGGGGCATCGTCTATATATTTAAAAAAAACATAGAAAAGTTACTGTGTATAGAAAATATAAAAATCCCGATAAGAAATATTACTAAAATTCACGACATACTGATTATTACAAATCATACATTAAATATTAAATCCTCTTACCAAGGGACGATATTCATAACCCCCTTTGGCGTGCCCCTTTTCCCTACAATGTTTTTGGGCTGTTGTTATTAAAAGTCTTCTATTTTGCAAGCCTCTGTAATCATAGCAAGGGAAATAACATTTTCCATCTCCCCTTGCCTCTAATGCCGCTCTTAACCGAGCAAGCTTCCTGTCATTTTCGTTCGTTGTGACAAATCCTTGTTGTGACAAGTAATTGTCTTACCTACACCATACCAAACATTAAGTTGTCAATTTTTTATATTTTGGCTACTCCTTTCAATTATGATATATTTATTTACAGTGACCTACATCTTTATAATAAGGTCAACATCTTTATAATAAGGTGATCATATGTGTAGAGGATCAACATCATGACGACATAGATAACATCTTTATAATAAGGTCATATGTGTACAAATGTTTTCTTTATATAATAATGACATATATACCTAACATAAGTTTAGGGTTAGTGTTTATGT
Organism: Picea mariana; assembly: GCA_032191745.1. Classification (NCBI taxonomy): domain Eukaryota; kingdom Viridiplantae; phylum Streptophyta; class Pinopsida; order Pinales; family Pinaceae; genus Picea; species Picea mariana. The sequence continues at coordinate 1,962 of JASDQU010209594.1, forward strand.
ATCTTATTAGTCCCTGCTAAAGCAGGGAATATAGCAATCAATTACTATCATTTCACCGATCAGGGTTGAGTTTCAAGAGCAATTCCATATCTTTATCAATGAAAAGAGAGAGAGATTATAGCTACAATTGAAGGGAAAAGGGTATGTGGATTCCATAAACCTAGAATATTATGGAATCCACATACCCTTTTCCATAGAAAATACTAACTATATCCAAAAACCAAAGACATGAAATATGGTACTACACATATTATAATATATTATCAAGGAAAAAACAAGCTAAATGCAATTTGGACATTTGAAATTTTTTTTACAAGTTAAATGAGTACATCAATAAAAAATAACATACTAACCTTGCAAGTTCAAAATCCGAGCTATGTAGATCAAGAATTGGATTTGTTCAACCGGTGGGTGACGGAAAAAATAAACAGCGCAAGCAAAAGCCAAGAACAGTGTTGCAACTATAGCAATTGTGTCGGAAAGTCTCTTAAAGTCATGTATATATAGATAAAATAGTCAACTAGCCGTTAACATCGACCAATGAGATAGGAAAAATTTTCGTGGATATTGCCACAAAAGTTCATTGCTATAGCGACGAAAATCCAGACTAGGTTAAATTAAGATTTTCGTCAATATTGCGACGCACTTTCGTGGCAATATCCACGAAAATCCCGCCCTGTTTAAAAAAATGATGAAACTAGTGGAAGCGTGGAAAATTTTCGTGGAATAATCCGTCCATATGTAGTAGTGTACTATGTTAACCATCATAATCAACCACTGCTCACACATTACTTCAATCAACAAATACACTCAAAAGTCATGTTTCAAAATTAACAATGAAGTCATACTGTCACTGCAATCAAGCCTGTGATTTAAAATGCAATGATATTCGTTAAACATATATAGTGGCAACCAACCCAATAATCTAGATTTAAATTGCAAAACCTGGATCATCATTTAAAAAGACAGACAACACCCATCTATTCCAACACATGCTATGCACATAGTAATTCAATCATGCAAGTGTAATTTTGTCACTGTACAAGCCCAATTCAATGTGAGTCTAAAATGCTAGGCCATCCATCCAACATGACGAGGTATCAACAACATGCCTGTCTTCATAAAACAAATAATCAGATTGCAACAAAATCATGCTTAAAACTCTGTGACTATCTTTGAGTGTGGAACCCAAAATTATCCATATTATACACAGTGGGAAACCACCCCAAACACCATGATGCAACATTCCCGTTTTAAAAATTCTAAACACATAGTCATAGTATTAACTTAACCCATTGTGTTGAGCTATCAATCTAATAAAATATTGCTTCCAATTAACCAATCTGCAACCAACCATGTTGTGTAAAACTCGATCTCATGCAATAAAATAATCATAATGCATACAATGAATGAAATTGCTACAGTCATCCCGGTTGCAATAACAATTTGGCCCCAAAAGAACTCATATTTATAATGACCATTTATAGCGGTGTAGAAACATCACACCCACAAATGCAGTATGCACGGGCATCATTTAGCAATTGTAACCAATACCAAGTTAAACATCCAAATAATCTTAGTGCAAAAAGACAATGACTGTGTATCAACCAATCAACCAAATCAATGCTGAGCTTATATTTGGATGGTCGTAAGAATCAATAACCGACCAAACAAGCTGTGGCAACCACACATACCCACACATCGACACGAAGTGAGGCCGTGACCTTGTCAATTTAAACAACACTGAGTTATTAAACACAAGGAGAGCAACTGTGTATTTTGAATTGTCCAATTAACAATGCAAGGTTGATCCATTTTAATAATACAGGTAGTGACTAGATATCAAACCAACACGATCACCATATGACCAATTGGGCAAGTATGTACCCAAGCTTTATCAACAATACCCAACCATCCAACAATAACCAAGAAGTAAACCTGACAAACCACGTCGATCTTCTATATTAACCCTAAGACTTGTAGAGTTAAGGGTTTGCTCTGTGACCAACACGGGGAAAGCTAGAGCCAACTCCTTGCAATGGTGAAAACCTCCGAGACCAACGATGCATACACAGAGAAAACCATGACTCATTCATGGAAAAGTAACAAATCCCGTGACAGGAGGGATATAACAAAGGAGCGAGGCTCCAACTCGACCAATAATGATACTTAACACATGCAGGGTATAACCCTCGTGGCTCTTGAGTCAAACAACCACAACATGAAGTGAAGACAGGGCCGAGAAAGAACAAAATAACTCACTGTGCGACCTTTAGTGGTGAAAACAAACCAATGCTCAATTGAATAGGACACAGTGATACATAGTGCTTCCAACCATTAAAACCCATAAAACCCAAATATTGGACATAGTGAAACAAATGCGTGAAGACAGTTAGCTACCTAAGACAAAAAAAAAAAACCCTCCAAATAAACCAGCAAGGATAACAGAGAGCCCTTATGGCTGCTAACACCCAGGATAACCAATAACACTATGAATTCAAGATTATTGCAGAAAGTACCATCAACGCTTCATTCCAAAATCACAATTTTACATAGTTGCAATACTTAAGGAAAACACAAACCAATACACCCGAGCCAATAATCATTTCATAACCAGAGTAGACTCATGAATGGCCAAAAAAATACATGCCTATAATCAAACACCTTAAATCACGAGTTGGCCGAGCGGTTCCTCTCTGCTAAGAAATTGGAGCATAACCACAACAACAAGGTTGAACAATAGCCCGACTAGGGTGGCGGACAATAGAAGGAGTAAAGGTGATGTGCAGTAAATGCACGTCGCCTCCACCCAAAACTCATTAACTCAACAGTAGATGCCAACAAGCTTTCCAATATCACCATTAATTTAAAACTTGCATTGGAATCTACATCTATTACTTGTCAAATGCACCATCCACATCATATCTCCCATTTCCAGCCTAACCATATTAAATATCAACTATATAATCCAATAAAACATGTATCAAACCATCCCAATAGTGCGATCCATATCAACTCATGCCATAACGTATATAACTAAAAAAAATTCGCATAACTACTAATTTAATAGCTAGGATAACCATGACTCGTTTAGAAATCGATGCATGTAGAATAGTATATAGCATGTTTTAGTTTCTTCCTTTTTGATTGTATGCGTTATTGCCTTTTTTCAACTGCCTTTTATGTATTGTTACTAACATGTTTGTTGTGCAGGCGTCCTAAGAACAGATAGCAATGATATCAATGAATAGCATAGGACATAGTAACATAAGAACCAATACCTCATAAGCCCAATCCATAACCAATAAGAGCAAGATCTCATCAACATGTAAGCAGTGTCGAACATCAGTACAAACATCAAAAGAAAAGGAACAACCTGATCTCCAATATACAAGGGGGTCCCACCTACTAGTATTATTTAACTTTTATAATAGTAGGCGTTAGCAACACTTCGCGGGCAAAACTTTGTTGACATTTTTAATCATCAACAAACTGGCGAATCCACAGGGAATTTTTTTTTCAACGAATTTAGGACTCAGAACTCATTGTTTCGCAAACCAAGAGCAACATGTCAAGAGATATAACCAGGAACATTATGCAACAGGGGGAAGTGAGCGGATTTAATGGAAAGATGACTAGGAATTTGGGAATAATTCATGAAAGATGTTAAGTATGAAGGGTTTTCCACTGTATGCATAATCATCCAACCAGAATCTGCTCTTAACTTCAAAGAGAATTTTTTTTTAGGTTTTCTCTTAAAATATCAATGACGAAGAAATGGCAAGAATAAGTGGGAGATAACCAATTCCTTACAAGACAACAATGGAAATATATAACAATTTCAAGGGTCCTTCAGAGGAGACATCATAACAACTGTGTAAGCTTGATTGTTATTGACTAACAATGCTTTGCAGGGGTATCACTGTGGCAGAATTGATCCAACATCCTATCTTGACCAAATTAAAAAAAAATAGGAACAAAATCATGACAGAAATAAAAATGCAAAAATTAAAACAACAACAATAAAAGTCAAAATGAAGCAGTGGCAAGAAAAGTTTTGAAACAAAAGCATAAATCAAACTACTGTAAAGCAGAAGAGAAAAAGCGCAAAACAAAAGCAGATCTAAGCTACTTATATACAAAAAAGCTAATCAACATTAGAACTTTTCATGCTGGTCCCTCACAATATTTCAAGTTAGGACTGTTAGTGCTGTAGGAAAACAATTGCTTTGTAAATCCCTTAAAACATATGAATTAGTGTCCAAGACAAAAGCAATTTGGAAAGGACCTAACACTTGGAATCCTGATGTAATTTTCAGCCCTTTGACACTCATGATTAAATCATCAAGATATATATGGAAACTGACCGATTCACCGAAGGTTATGTGTATAGGCCTTTTAAAAGCGATACTTGCATCAAGTAAGCCAGAAAGTAGGTCATTGTAGGACATAGTATCACAATTAGTAATAAAAGTGGTTTTGTGAACATTTTCCCCTTTTATCTTGATTTTATTGTAACCCAGAATTCCGTCAAGTAAGGGATTCAACTGTAACTCTACAACCTACTGTAGAATCATTCTAGTATGGAGGGGAGGAGAAGGGTTTCTCATGATGGCTTGACTGAAAGTGAGAAGATGAATGCAGGTTCTAATATGGTTTGTGGTCTTTGAAGCAGGTGCCCAGCTTGGAACACATTCAGGGTGGACTAAAAAAACAATCCTATACCTTAAGAAGTTTCCCAACTCCCCTTGAAAGGTTGCTTTCAGTGCAGATCTAACAAGTCTTTTTTTTGCCTAGCTAGTTCCATAGCATGCTGAATAAGACTGGGATCAAAACCACGAGGATCCTCATAAGTCCGAGCAAAAACCTTTTGAGATTCACTGAGTAGCCCGATGGACTTCATCTCTTCTTTATCAAAACATTGGAAATTTATTTTAATATTCGTTGAAGATTCAGGTGTCCTAATGTTCAAGGGGATGGTTTCAACCACCTTATTTTGTAACTCCTCTTCCTTCTGTTTTTCTTTATTGCCTACATCACTCGATGGATTTTTTTCTTTTCAAGAGGAGTCAATTTCTTAGGAATTTTATTTTTCTCTAAGGATATAATCTCCTCGGGCTTAAAAGGTTCGTCTTGAATGAAAGCGCAAATGCTCTCATTGTTAGGGAGGGCCTGCCAAGATTCTACATTTTCAGGGATGTACGAATGATATAGAGACTGAAAGGAATAGTTAGGTCTGTGATGTAAAAGTTGTTGATTAGGAGAGGATGGAAAGACAACTAACTGATCAGCCATTGAATTCAACTCCCTCTTAACATGAGTGATGTTGAAAGATAGAAGGTTCGAGACAAGTGCCCAAATAGTTTGGGAGTATCTTTCCATCAACTTGTTTCTAGGGGAGCATATCTTACGTATCAGGTTCACAACAAGATCAGAATTTCTAAAAACTGAAAGGTGACCACAACCAAGATTGAGGGCGTTCTCCATGCCTAAAGATAAATCTTCAAAATCAACGACATTGTTTGAACAAGCAAATTCTAACCTGTAACATAGATTATGAATTTTCCCTGCAAGAGAAACCAATATAATTCCATCCCCATTACCTCCATCAGAGCATGAACCATCAAAGTGCATATGCCACATATCATCATCTAAATTGATTTGTTCCAAAAGAGTATTATCCTCTTCAGTAAAGATGGAATACACTCCTAGGTCTTCTTCGATATAGTTTACACTAGACTGCAGAACATTCTCTATATAGGGTGAAATTATTCCTTCTCTAAGGAATATAATGTTCTTACCACTCTGAGGAACGGATAAATGTGTCCCATCGAGTGAGAAGTACCCACTTGTTAAGGCTTGCCAATCTCTGCCCAAAATAATTGAGTAATTACTTACAAACATATCAATTACCTGAATGCTGAGGGTTTTCCTTATTTCAGGATGAGCGCATAAAACCAAGGTCACATCCTTAATCTCGCCTATGGTTGTTTGTTGCAGACTATTATAGGAGAGCATGCTTCTGGCATTTTCATTTGTACAAGACAAGCCTAGCTCTTCCATAATAATCTTCGACATCACACTTGGGACCGAACTGCCATCAATGAGGCAACAATGGACAATATTATCCATGATCTTTACAGAAATATAAAAGGTTTTTTTTTTTAAAGGGTATCTAAAGTTATGTACACATACTTTATTTACATAAGAATCCTCTTCGCTTACCTCTTTGGAAAGATTGGCTACAACGGAAGCTTTTCCTTCCATGAATTGTTTCATATGCATCTGTTGTTCAGGGACAACAACCATGTCTAGGAGGGTTGCATCTACTTTGATGTTGGTCAACTGATTCAAGATATTGTATTTGGAAGAGGTTAGGGGGGAAGTGATTCCTTGACTCTCAGGAACCTGGACAACAACTGTCGAGGATGAGCTCGGGCTAGAAGAACTGCAGGGAGGATCAAATTTTCCTTTGGGAGCATAAGCTTTGTTCCTAGTATTGATAACCATGACATCTTCCTGCTCTACAAAATCTAGGACATCTATAGTAGCTTCCGGTATTTTACCAAAGATCTTATCTCTGACACTCTTCTTTACCTCACAAGTGGTTTTCTCGTGTTGTTCCTCGCAAAATTTACACCAACTCCGAGGTAGGATAGCTTTAGGCTGAAAATTATTTTCAACCGGATTTCTAAAGGGGGGTGCAGAAGAGGATGACGATCCAAGGGTGAGAGGGGAGACAATACCCTTCTGCTCGAACGCTATCATGCGATTGTTCATATCTTGTACAAGTTGCAAGAGGGCAGACATGTTTATCTATTTAACCGATTCTCCCCGGGGAAGACCTGTTATTTCAAGTTGTTCTTCATACTTTGAGAAAGTATGTAGAGCGAAATTGAGATTATCAATGGATTTTATCTCAAGCCTATGTCGGTAAGGGGAAGGCAATGCATTGTAGTAATGCATGAAAGAGGCTTGGTTCTGAGGGCGGATAAGTTTGGGGATTTGATTGTATAACTTGGTGAAACGCAAGTTGAAAGACTTGATGGTCTCACCATATTTATAGGTGATGTTATTGTATTCCATTAACTTCTCGACTGGGCTTTTAGATTTCCCATAAGTGGATCTGAACCAATAGATTAATTCCTCCCAAGTAGACAAAATCTTAGGAGGAAGGTCAAAGAAATCAGCCGCAACCTTTCCTTCCAAGGAATTGACGAACAAGCGCATGCAAGTGTCATTGTCGTTGGCCCCTATGTTCTGAAAAGCATTAGAAATGGCCACCAGGTGTTTGTTTGTACTGGCAATGTTATTCCCCCAAAACTTAGGTAGGTTCTCTTTAAATTTTGTAAGTGGACGAGTAGCAGGTGCTAGGTTAAGAGGAGAGACACATGCCATGGTGTGGTTGTGGTGTCTTCTTCAAACTGAAAAAGCCCATACTTTTTGATGACTTTGGTGGGGTTCGTGGTATATTGGAAAGAGATATGGTGACTATATAAGATACCAATCAATGATGACGATGAAGATGGATAATATGGAGCACTTCCAGTGCCACCAGATCCACCACTAGATGCCATCCTGTGGATAATAGGTGAGGGAAAGAAAGACAAATTGAATGAATCAGATAAATTTCTCCTTAGATCACTTTGTTGGGTAGATAACACAACGTTTCTTCTTCCTATTTCAACAAGTAGGATTGATTTCAGGTGACAAGCTTATTCTTCTTCTAGAAGCATGAGAGTCTAAGGACATGAAAGAAATGCCAAAACTTTGAAGAAACAAAGGGTTACTGCTGATTTCTATGTTGTCTATGTCTAGCCTCCAATTTTTATTGAGCACTAATATCTTGTTCAATTGTTGCCCAAGAATGATTAAGCTCAGCACGGGTGTTGGCAGTGTCTAAGATGGTATTAAATAGATTCAAAGCAATGCTATTCTAATCTTGAAGACCGGGCTCAGTATTGGGCTGCCTTGCAACAAGAATAGTCATTAAGAATAAAACAATCAAAGAATCAATAACATAAAAAGAAATATGTATCGATGAAAATCGAGTATAAAAATTAACCAAAGAGATATCGAAGATCTCCCCAGTATGGTCACCAAATAAATGTTGAGGAAACGATATGAAATGATCTTAATCAAGCATTTTCAGACTCTGCTTGGCTAACGAAAAGTAGACAGAAATATCACCCTAAGTTTATAGCCAACAAAAATAACATCGTAACTCACAAGTATTAGTTATGAGTGCTTAGGCTAGTCTTTTATCAATAAAAAGCTTGTTGGAAATTTACTTTTTATGTAATTTTCTGAACATATCAGTTGCTGAAATAAATGTAAAGATAGAATTAAAGTCACCAAGATGATAATCATGACAGATGGGACATAAAACAATCCTTTATTTCATTCAAATTCACCAAAGAGTCATTTTCTTTACAAAATCGCATGCAAAATTTTTGGACCAAATTCAAACTTAGACATCCCCGATGGAACATACAAAAGGACCTCTGAAAGAAAACCAAAATTGAACTCTAAAAACTGGATCAACTTGCCACAGATTGCTTCCCACTCAATTCTGCACAATAGACTTTGTTAGTCATGAAAACTAATTCAAAAACAGACAAGTCTACATAGACTATCAAAGATAAATCAACACCTCCAAAAAACAAGTGTCTAAATGATGTGATTCAACCTTGAATATTGTTGTCTACAATGAGACCCTACTATCATAAAAGAGAATTAGGTTTGTGATGAATAAATGAATGAATGAAAACTGAACTATCTCAACATAACTCAAAGAGAAAATCTTAGTATGCTTCTACTTCTATCCTCCTCCTCTTCCTCCCTTTCCTTTTTCTTTTAAACAAGTTAGAATTGGTTGAAGTAGTTGAACCAACTCATTAGTTAAGTTAATTAGAAGACTCAACCAACTTTAGTTAACGGGGGGGAAGTAATAATCATAATAAGGGTTATAAATAGATAATAACTAGTAGGTGGGACCCCTTGAGACTCCCTTTAGCTCATAACAATCATATCATAACTAGTTAGTTAAGAAAAACACACCTCCTTGTGACTCCCATCCACATATTCACATTTGACAATTTAGCTCATGATATTTGAAATTATTTTCAAAAACTATTACTCATGTATCCAAAATAAAACATGCTGTCCAATAATTCCTGAAGTCAACTGTCATCAATAATAGACAAAATAAAACTCAAAAACCATATTTCCCACTCTGCGATGCAATCTTTCCTTGATTGCTGCTGTCACCTTTCGATTTTCCTGAATTTGCCTTTGGCTGTGCTGATCCTTTAAGCCTAATCTTGTTGATCAAGTGGGAACAATCGTCCCTCAAATGCATCCGGAAGACACAGATTTGTCAGAGCCATTGAAGGGCGAGGAAGGGGAAACAATGGCTTTTCCTTTGTCAAGGGCATGGTGAACCTTAGTTTTCAATCTCTTGCTAGTATGGGAGGATTGTGATGGCGAGTGGTCAGGGGCAGCTTGGACAATGGGGTTAATAGGTGGAGGAGCAAGGAAGGACAAATTGGGCCAACCGCGATGTTGGGAGACTACCGGGTAGACAATCTCTTGCCATCCATCATTTTCAGGAGCCTCTGGTTGCAATGAGATGTGAGGAGGTACAGAGATATAGGGGGCTTGCAGGACTTGGAAAGGAAGCCTTTTAGGCCTAGGTTGGATGACTCCCTGCCCAAGCCAGTTGAAAAATCCATCCTAAAACAATTGGCCAAGCTCTTGTGAGTCAACATCAAAATGTATGGACTACCTTGGCCTTCTTGGGCCTCTGTTCCAGTTACCTCTACCTCTGTTTCCTTGGCCATGACTACCTCGACTGAAAAAACTCATTCTTGCATGCATGATTGATTAGCAAATAGTCTTTTAAATAACCATACATGACAACTCTTAAAAATACGAAATAGATTTGGCTCAACAATGTATCATACTCATGCAATCCAATCCATACAAATTGTTTTATTGTTTATCAGTGAGCACGGGTTGAAAAAAAGGGTCCTGGGATATGTGAGGGGTTTGTATTGAGCACAAACCAATACACAGTTTCAATACTTAAGGAAATCACAAACCAATGCACCTGAGCCAATAATCATTTCATAACCAGAGAAGACTCATGAATGGCCAAAAAAAGACATACCTGTAATCGAACACCTTAAAACACGAGGTGGCCGAGCGGTTCCTCTCTTCTAAGAAATCAGAGCATAAACACATCAACAAGGTTTAACAATAGCCTGACTAGGGTGGCGACCAACGAAAAGAGTAAAGGTGACGTGTAGTAAATGAACGTCGCCTCCACCACAATTCATTAACTCAACAGTACATGCCAACAAGCTTTCTATTATCACCATTAATTTAAAACCTGCGTTGGAATCTACATCTATTACTTGTTGTTGGCCCTTGGTCATGAAAGTTAGCGAAGAGTAAGGAAGAAAAGGCAAAATGCGAACTATGCAGAAGACATAGTGACTGTTACTGGGTTGAAGTGAGAAAAAGAGAAAAAAAGACATAATGAAGTAAGAGAAAGCAAGCCGTTGGATGAGGAGATCGAGGAGGACAGATCAACAAGAAAGAAGGATTGTGGATAGCTCAACAAGAGGAAAAATCCACCGTTGGATGATTTGGAGCACCGCGCGAGAAGGAAGGAAAGATAGGCTGGTGAAGCTCTGAAAATGCGGGTCAAGTTGACCTAGGGTTTTAGACACCTAGGGTTTTGACACCTAGGTTTCGGTCTAAGGATGTCAGTGAGTGATTGTAATGTATAAATAGAGGTTTAAAGGACCTGGGATGGGTTGTTTTTACTGTCCTTGGTGTTATCATTGTTGTTGTTGTCTTTGTCATTGTGTGATAGAGTGAGTAATATTGAGTGAGAAAGAAGTGCTGAGTACAAGAGCCTTCTATATTGTAAGATCTTCAGCTGGGTCTGAAGATCAACCCTACAACTGGGTGTGCAGGGAGGGGAGAGATAGCGAGGAGAAGAGAGAAGTTCTGCTAGCTGAGAGCACACACAAGAACTGTATGCTTCATCTTAATATATTATAAGCACAGTTCTATGGATGTATCCCTAGAGAGAGGGTGAACCACGTATATCTTGTGTCGTATGTGTGATTAGTGTTTTGTTCTTAGTCATTGATATACTGCTATTTCACTACTGTGTTAGATCTGATAGATAGTTGGGTGGAGTAGATCTAAGTTGATAAGTGATATATGCATGTTGTATCGTTCTAATATTAGATCCACTTGATATTCCCCTTGGTTGTAGACATCTATGTCTTGCAACCCCCCCACAGCTGCTTCGGGTGAGACTGCATCTGCTTCATAGGTGTTGCTGAAAGGGCCAATAGTTAGGGATTGTTGGTGTGCTCTTGGAGCTGAACCTTGGGTTTACCCCTGTTTCAATAAATGGTTCCATTGCTGGGACATGAATCTTCTTGAGGGAATGTCAGGGTGGTTCCCATCAAAGACATAAATTAAAAAGTGGATAGAGGATCAAGAAAGGGACTTCGCTGAAGCCCAGAACAAGAACCCTAATCTTAGTACAGAGGATTGGTTAGGAAGATATATCTTTACTAATATACACGATATTTTATTTGGAGGAATCCATCAAGAGCTATATGAGTGGTTAGCTAGGTTAGCAGATACCCAGTTTGAGATCAGATCTAGACCTCCTGTGGTTTGGACATGGATGCTGATCAAAAAGGTCAAGAGAGTTGATAATGCCGTGTCAAGAGCAGTAGATCACTGGTTTGATAGCACCATTGGAGGGTACATCACCAAGTTTGCTGTTGACAGAGTAGAGTCATATAGCCAAGCCAAGAGATATTTCTTCAAAGGACCGAAAGGAAAATTTTTACATTTTCTGAAGTTGAGGATCAAGATTCTATTGCATGAGAAGAACATATTGAATATACAGTAGATTGGTAGGATTTGAAAAGCTATTGTTCAAGAATTCAGACAACGACAATGAAATAGAGGTTGGACATACACGTAGTGGGAGAGTGTTCAGATAAGTTCATCTTGCAAACCTATTTAAGAAGAAATACGAGGACGAGGGTTTCTACAGTGAAGAAGAGGCAGATCTGACAGATGAAGAGAATTCAGAACCCACTGGGATAGAGGAAGGGAAAGCTGAAGAGCCTCGCCAGGAAGAGCTAGAAAATTCAGGAACTGCATAGACTGCTGAAGTAAGTACTATTATCCCTCCTGTTGATTTAGTAGCATTAAGAAATCAAAGTCATCCAAGCCACCAGAGCATTCAGAGCATTTTCACTAGTAGTCCACCACATACTCAGTCAGGAACCCTAGGAAGATCTATGGCAGATGAGAGGATCCCTATTTTTAGGGGAGATGGATCTGAAGATCCTGATCAACACTGGTTCATATGTGAAATGATATGGAATATTAAGAATTCCACCGATGAAGCTGTTAAAAGAACTTAGTTTAGTACTACCCTAAGGGATCACGCACTGAGTTGGTACATGAAGCTTGTCCAAGGACTTGCACAGTCTAAGTCGCTGAATGAGATCAAGAATGCGTTGATTGCAGAGTTCAAGAAATCCAAGTCAGAGTCACAATGTATTATAGAGCTGAAAGAGATCAAGCAGAAGGTAGCTGAACCTGTTTGGGAATTCGATAAGAGATTCAAGACCTTAACAGGTCAATTGACTTTTCAGATCCCAGATGAGCAGAACAAAGAATGGTTTATTGCTGCCCTCTTACCACACATCATAGTTCCTCTGATGCAATAGAAGATTGCTTCGCAGGTTGAGGCATTGGAGATCACCATGAAGTTAGAGTCAACCCCTATGGGAGAATCCATCTCAGGTATGAGTCAAATCTTGAGTCAGCTAACTAGTTTGTCTCTATAGGTTGAAGATATGAAGAAAGACAAGGGAAAATATAAAAGAGAAGACATATGGTGTGTTAGATACAAATCAAAAGGCCATGACAAGGAACATTATCCCCTATTTTATGAATACTTGCCTCTGGAGCTCCGAGCCCTTTGAAGCAAGTCACCCTACCTTGGTGCGAGGTATGCAGAAATAAACATCACCTTGGTGAGTGCTATTACATGTAAAAAATTGTTCAGACACCTACAAATTTGTATTGCACATTCTATAAGTCTATGGGGCACGATGATAAGGATTGTAGGGCTTATGACCTCATGCACGAAATTTCAAGAGACATATACAAAATTCAAGGGGAAGTACATCAAGAAGGAAACACTACTCAATATAACTCCCTTGGGAGAGAAAACTTCAATCCTTGCGGTGGATTCAGAGGATGAGGACGAAAAGGAGGAATGGTTCGAGGTTGAGGACAGATCATCTGTTACAACTGCGCACAACCAAGACACTAGCAAGGCACTGTCAAAACCCTTGCACTACTTGCAGCTACTGTAGTTCATTCAAACATGTTATAGAAGATTGTCCTATGCTTCTAGCTAAGCTTCAGGAAAGAAGAGGACCTCAACAGAACCTGCAAGTGAAACTGATATATGATGAACCTCGTGGAGAAGACCCTAGAGTCAATGTTATTACTAGAGGAGGACAGACTAACCCAAGGAAAGACTACAAAAGACTTAGGAGTCAGGAAAGTTGGAGAGAAGACCCAAAATTTTGATGCAAAGAAAGAAAGACAAATATTTGAGGAGGCAAGAAAAGAGTTCAAAGGAGACCAAGGTTATTCATCAAAGACACTACCAGAAGTAAGAGAATATGGAATGCCTCTGGCATTCGATCAATCTGTTTCACCAAAAGAAGGAAAAGAGGTAAGCAAGCTCATGGAATTTTTATATACTTGTATTAAGTTGATTCGGGATGAGAGTGATGTACAAGAGCTACAAAATTTAATCAAACAATATGTGATAGAAAGGATAGATCCTTTACTAAATAAATAAGTACATCAACTATCCAAGAAGAGAAGGAAAAATAAGGAACTACACTTGAATGCTTAGATAGGAGAATATGATATAGACTATGTGGTCCTCGACTTAGGGTTGGATGTCAATGTCATGTCGAAGAAAACCTAGGCACTAATGGGAAAAACGAAGTTGATCTATTCCCCTATTAGACTTAGGATGGCTAATCAACAAGATGTAATCCCCTTTGGAAGATTGGAACATGTCCCTATGGACATCGACGGAGTAAGAACATTTGCAGATTTTGAGGTAATTGAGATAGTTGATGATAACTGTCCTTACCCTGCATTGTTAGGAATCGACTGGGCTTTCAATAATTCCACTGTGGTTGATTTAAAGAAAAGATGAATGACATTTGAAAGAGACGGCCTTAGGCTCATTGCACCTTTAGATCCAGATGAAGGTCAGTGATACACAAAACCTATCAGAGAAGAAGACCGCACATATGAAATGGAAAACATATACAAACTAACAGCCAGACAACATGATTACATTAATCCTACGGCTGATGGAAACCTAAGCTGGCGAAGTGACAACACATGTTCATCAGATTCAGAAGAAGCATTGGAGAACTGGAAAAACAAAATGTATGAAGTATCTACAAGGAGATGTGCTAGATTAACCAGAGAAGTTCGCTGGATCAACACAACAGTAAGTAACTTGCCCACCTTTGATGGATTGAATCCTTTAGAAACCTTCTTGTCAAAATTCGAACAAAGTGTAACAACACAACAAATATTGTTGGAAATGGATGAGGCCTTGAAAGAAACACCAACAATATGGTGGGGGACACACAAAAACAACATTACATAATGGGTACAATGTCGTACCCTGATGACCGCATGGTTCTCAGCACAAGTAGAAGGCTGTGAAGTTCGATACACAGGTCGAAGCTGCCCAAAGGACCATGTGCGAAGATGCGAGGAATCCTGGAGACACATTCCTCAAGAGCAGTGGGTGCACAAGTCCATTAACACACTAGACACAACTCCTATCAATTGGTACCTTCAAGCAGAGCTGTGCCTCATCACTATAGATTGGGAAGGTATGACTCAGAATTTTGTAACTACCTTCTTATTTGATAGTCAATATCCATCATTAGATCAAGCGTTACAGATTGTAAGACATAAAGTATTTGAGGAGGAATATAGCCTGCCTTTAGAACAAGAAGAGGACGAATGGACTGCGCCTCTCCAGAAACTACAAGGCTGTTACAAAATCAATGCTGATGAAGACGATGATCCGAGGAAAGTGAACATCACAGAAATAGAAGGACAGAAAGATGTGGAAGAACCAGCAGTTGAGCTACCATTTATTGGACAACCAATGAATATTGAGAAGTTCAATGTTGGAACAGAGCATACACTGAAGCTTGCAAATGTTGGAGATTACTGGGATGCTGCTACTATTGACAAAATCACAGAGTTACTACATGAATATCAGGACTTGTTTCCGACCAATTTTACTGATATGAAGGGCGTTAAAGGGCCCATGGAAGAGATGAGGATCCCTTTGAAACCAGATGCAAGACCAGTCAAACAGAGACCCTACAGATTGAACCCTAAATATAAGGAGAAAGTGAAGATTGAGCTCGACAGAATGCTGGAAGTAGGGATTATAGAACCTGTCAAAGAATCAGAGTGGATTATCCCTATGGTGGTGCAAGACAAGAAGATAGGAGAGATCGGGATCTGCATAGATCTCAAGAAGCTGAACGATGCCTATTTGCATGAACCCTTCCATACACCATTCACTGATGAAGTGTCAGATAATGTGGGAGGCCAGGAGGTATACTCTTTTATAGATGGATTTTTAGGATACCATCAGATCCAGATTGCCAAGGAAGATCGCCATAAGACCACATTTGCAACAGAATGGGGATCCTACCAGTATACAGTGATGCCATTTGTATTGAAGAATGCCCTAACCATCTTTTCCAGGGTGGTGGTCGAAGCATTCAAGGAGTTTCTGCATAAATTTCTAGAAGCATATTTTGATGATTGGACTGTTTTTAGTTTATTGAAAAATCATATTGAATGTTTAAGGATAATGTTGGACAAATGCAGGCAGTGTCAGATTGCCTTAAACCTGAAGAAGTGCATTTTATTCTCACCATTTGGAGTGCTATTAGGTCATATTGTATGCAAGCAGGGATTGCTGGTCAATCCATCTAAAATTTCGATTATAGTTGATCTACCCCCTCCTACTTCAGTCAAATAGATGCGCACTGCACTGGGACATACTGGATATTACATGAAGTTCATTAAAGGATATGCATAGATTACAACACCCATGGAGAATATTTTGAAGAAATACTGTCAGTTTATTTGGACAGAAGAATGCTGACAAAGGTTCAACACACTTAAACAGAAAATGGTTACTGCGTCTATTCTGGTTTTCCAAGATTGGAGCAAGGAGTTTCATGTGCATGTCGATGTGTCTTCTATTGCCTTAGGAGAAGTGTTAGCACAACCTGGGGAAGGATATATTTACCATCCTTTAGATTTTTCTAGCAGGAAGCTATCAACAACAAAGATCAACTACACCACCACTAAGAGAGAAGGGTTTGCCATGGTGTATGCACTGCAGAAATTTTGCAACTACTTGTTGGGAGGCCACTTTAAAATGTTTACTGATCACTCCATGCTGAAATACCTAGTCAACAAGCCAGTGTTGGGGGGGATAATATGAAAATGGCTTATGCTATTTCAGGAATATGAATTTGAGATCATAGTTAAGCCAGGAATAATGAACAAATGTCTTGACCACTTGTCGAGGTTAGAACACGGAGAAGAACCCACTAGTTTGGAGAACACACTACCGAATGCACAACTGCTAGCCATTAGAAGGATTGATGACCACTTCACAGAGATAGTCCAATTCCTATCAATAGGAATGGCACCGAGTGAATATACAATTCCCCAGAAGAAACAGCTNATACAAAATGGGACCTGATGAGATATTGAGACGGTGTGTTATGGAGGCAGAGCGACCATTGATCCTCGCAGAAGCTCATGAAGGCATCGTAGGAGGACATCACACAAGAAAATAAATTGCACAGAAGGTTCTTAGAGATGGCCTTTGGTGGCCTACTTTATACAGAGATGCTAAAGACTATTACAGAGCCTGCGATGTATGCCAAAGAGTTGGGAAACTGTCCAGAAGAGATGAAATGACCTTAGCACCACAAATAACCCTACAAGCATTTGAGAAATGGGCCATTGACTTCGTGGGACCTATAAACCCACCATGCAAGTGGACAGGAGCAAGGTACATAATTACTGCAATAGAATATTTGACCCGATGGGCCAAGGCAAGAGCAGTTAAGGACTATAGTGCAACTAAAGCTACGCACTTCATATTTGATAACATCCTAACCAAGTTTGGATGCCCAAAGATCATTATGAGTGATCAAGACACACATTTCATAAACAAAATAGTTGAAGCCCCGACTGAGGAATTTGCAGTCCACCATCAAAAGAGCACGCCTTACCATCCACGAGCAAACGGGACAATGGAAGCATTCAATAAGATCTTGGAGATAGCGTTGACAAATATTTGCAGTGTGAATAGGGGTGACTGGGATTTAAGAGTACCGACTGTACTGTGGGCCTATAGAACCACTTGCAAGAAGCTAACAATGAAGACCCCTTTTAAGTTGGTGTATGGTCTCGAAGCTGTTGTCCCAATGGAATATTTGGTACCAAGCCTAAGAATTGTTGCCTTTACCTATATGGATGACACTGGCGCTATTTGAGAGAGGATTGCACAGTTGGTCGAACTGGAGGAAGACAGATTTATTGCAAGATTCCATCAGCAGGAATAGAAGGAAAGAGATAAGGCCTATCATGATAGGCACATCAAGGAGAAGGCATTTAAACAAGGTGATATAGTACTGGTATATGACAGTAAGTTCATCGAACATCCTGGAAAGTTCAGAACGCATTGGCTCGTGCCTTTTGAGGTCACCTATGTTACAGAAGGAGGAGCTGCGTAGTTGAAGACTTTGAAGGGAGAATGGAAGGAATGATTAGTGAATGGGAGCCGATTGAAGTTGTATTGTGACAACCATCTGCCTCGCAACTTTCAATAAAAGCATGAGGAAAAGGGTCTGGGTACTAGGTGCAGTTGAAACTGGGTACCAGACATAAAAAAGACAGTCTCCACAAGGAAGGAGAGGAGGCATAGAGCAGAAAACAAAGGCTACACTGCACAGTCTGAAGTTGAAGTAAAATAGAAAGGTCAGATATGAAGTGCCTCAAGACGAGTCACATGTGAGTGTCGGAGGCCTGTTATGTAACACCCTATTTCCCCCAGTCTGTAAAAATAACTATACTTGCCAAGAACTATGGAAAACTCAAAGATTGTGAATGTTGAATTAATGGACCTTAGTATAAAAGGTCTGAGGAATGTAAATGATGTATGAATATATGTTGCATGACTGCTGAGAGGGGGATGTGTTGAAAAGAGACCATGATGGCTGATGAGAGGTGGTGGAAGGGGCTGGGAGTGGCTGCGTTAACTTCCAACGAACCAAAACCATACTAGTTTGTACATGCTCGAGAAAACAAAAGCTCACTCTCAAACCTTGAAATGAATTACCTGCCCGGATAGTAGGTGGGGAGGCTCCTCAAAAGTAAATGAGTGGATGGGGCGAACCGCCCATCCATAGAAGCTCTCAGACTTGACCATCGGACAGAGAATTTCATGCCACTCGAAACCTCGTAGGAGGAAAGAAGTGTGGAAGGTGGGGAGAGGAGCAGATAGACACAGGCAACAGGAATCGTGGAAGGAGAACCAGAGGAAATCCAGGAAATACAGAGAGTCATGAGCATAGGATAAGGAGAGTAACCTTCGTTCTGGACTTTCGACGAGCGGAAAGTAAGAGACTGAGTCTCAAAGCATCGTGGTCTAGCTCGAGGGTGGCTAGTGATAAATCCATTTGGAGTCACTGAGCCTACGGTTGGGTGGAAACGCGCACCCCTTTCAATAGTTGCATT
>JASDQU010209595.1:2090-14138 GCA_032191745.1 Picea mariana
CACGAGATAATATTGTTCCTTGATGGCATCTCGGAAAGAATTCCAAGTGGTTGCAGCCGAGAACAAAGAGGGTTCTCCCTTGCCCTCTTGCTCCGAGTAGGTTTCCCACCAATCCTTGACATGGCGGGCGGCTTTGAGGAGTACGAAAATAATATTTTCTTGATCGAAAACGTCATGAACCAAGAAATATCCTTCTAACAGATTCAACCATGTACCTACGACATCTGCATCTATTTGGCCATCAAATATGGTAATTTCAAAGTTTATTTGTACCTTAAAAGGAGTGGCACCTCCAGAGTGGCTTCTAGATGTCGATGCACCGCCAGTCGGAATCCGTTGAAGAATCTGGGCAAAGTTGTCCATCATCGCATTCCTTTGTTTCTCGAGGGCCTCCTCAAGCAACATTTTTATAGGATCTCTTGCTACCTCATCTTTCTTTTCTTCCCCCATGGGCGGTCATTGGGGTTTGCGAGGCTGATCTTGCAAAGGTTCAACCAGATCAAGCCCCAACTCCTTATACCCCGATCTCGTTGGGGACATGCAAAGAAGGATCGAGAATGAGCAGACTGCTCTGATACCACTAATCCGGATTTATGTAGGAACACAATGAAATACATAAATAAACATAAAAGCAAAGATGCAGCAGAAATAAGACTTGATTTCATTAATAACAAATGAATGAAATATGCTTACAGACATAATGGAAATAAACTAGCTAGGGCGCTGGTAGCTTATCTCTGAGAAGAGATGTGGCTGCTACTCGCATCCGTGAGAGATGATTACAATGAGGCTCTAGAGGCCTTTTTACAATAGAAAAGAATGCCAAAATTCATAGACATCCAAAAACCTTACCCTAGGAGATGAAGCGCCAAAAGTCATGTGCGCCCCGTTTGGGTAAGTTAGTACATCAACTTCCCGGGGTCGTAACTTTTGCATACGATCTCCGTTTTAGGCGTGTGATAGCTCGTTGGAAATATATCATCAAGGAGATTCATTTTGGGGGCTCAATCATGCCTTTGTCTATCATTGAGAACCTCGATCTCAAAAATCCTTCATTTAGGCCCTCAAAATGGCTCCTGAAGTTAAAACCTGCTAAAAATAGTAAATTGCCAAAATTGCCAGAAAACTGTTTTGAGCCAGTCGAAAAAGGTGGGTGGCCACCGATATCCACCTGGATCAATAAACCACCAAATTTTTCGTCGCAATTGTGACACACAATATAAATTCTACGACGAATTTTCTATATAAACCACAAGATTTGTATAGCGAAATCATCACTATATACCATGTTTTCATCGCAATAGAGATGAACATTTGGTTTCACTTAGTTTGCCTATATTGTCGTATTGATGACGATCTTTATTTTTTTGTTGCAATTGTGAGAAGTTCCCTACGGTCGTCTCTCTTGTGACGTTAATTCAAGTTTTTCGAAATTGCCATGTCACATGAAATGACTTTTGAGAGACTCATGATTCGTCGCAATATCCATGACATAACATCGCAAGAGCGTCGAAATAGCCATCGCAAACTAACCCAAATTTTCTAGTGACGATTTTTCTCCTGATGTTATGAACTTCAAATCATTTCACCCATGCACACACTCTTTGCGTTGTCTTCATATTTTGAACCCGTAAGGGTCCTTGTCATCTGCACGCATTGCAGAGCCTCTGTGCACACTTGCACTATCTCTCCCGATATTTACAGTTTCATGGAATTCCAATGGGGTCTTGACCCTTTTCCTCTGTATCAATTGCTTGTGCCCTCCCGACACCTCCTTCTCAATGCACACCTTGCAAAACCCTCTCTCCCAAATTGTTCAGTAACTCTGGCTCTCCTCAATCTTTCCAACACTTCAGAATGGTGTTTTCTCTGTGCACTTCTTGTACCTTCTCAAATAATTCCTCGTTGAGCCTTCCTTCAGAGTATTCAAAAACTCTGAAGTACTTCCTCCTTCAACTGGGTACCAGAGTGTTCAACAACTCTAGGGTGTCTTCCCTGAAACTCTTCTCTCACATAAATCTAAATAGAGTTCTCTTGTGCACTCCTTGTACTCACTCAAAGAACTAATTGTTGAGATGAAAAAGTATTCAACAACTTTGTTTCTCTTGATATTTTAATCCGGCTCAACCTCAATAATATTTGTCCCTTTATTCTCCAAAGGGATCATGGTGCCCTGCTAGAAGCTTCATGCTCAATGCACTCCTTGTAGAGCTTACAAAATTTTTAGTAACTCTAGTTTTGCTTTCTCTACACAGGGTTTCCTTTAGAGTGTTCAGTAATTTTGAAGCTCCTTCTGAGTTTGTAATTGTTCTGGTGTGCCCTCCTTGCATGTTCTCCTATGAACTTGAACATAATTCAAATGTGCACTCCTTGCACTAGGTTCACATAGTTTCAAATACTACGTCGTGCACTCCTTTCACTATCCTCAAAGAACCCAAAAATCTCAACAAACTCACAAATATAGAGAATTATATCTTCTTCCTACAGATTGAAACCTATTCATACATCTAAAACATTCACATAACCACACATAATAACCATTCATAAGAAAACACATAATTCACATAAAAACATGCAGAATCTCATATGTAGGAAAGACTTCTCTTTTCATTAATTTTTGAATGTCTATACGGTGTTTACAAGCTCACACTGCAACAGAGTCTCAGATTTCTCCTCTCCTCTCCTTGGCTTACAATGATTTTTCAATATCACTTCAGCAATATTCAACAACCTTCTAAGGCTTTCATTACAATGATTTATACAAAAGGGGCTCACTGAGATTTCCCTCCAAATTGTCTTAGTGACATCCCATCACCATTAAAACGCCTATCTACTAAGGCTAATTACATTGAATGAAAATGTACATTTCCAGATGTGAGGCACTGCTCAGGATCTGTCCAACTGTTATGAGGAAAATCTCTCTATCCTTAGGCGTAAACCACAATAGACAGAAATGACTATAGAAAACAAATCTAATCTCAAGAATGCTATATAAAAAAATATGCTAGCAAAACAAGATAAAAGACCTACCTCATCTAGATGTTCAATGAAGTCCATCGTTGAGCACTTGAGCCAAAGCGATACACCTGCAACTAGTCCTCAAAAACCAAGAAATGAAAGCATATAGTGATAATATATAATGTTATCACATTCAATAGCATAATCCGTCAACATTCATAACAAATACTCCCATGGAATAAAAATTCAAATATTCGCAAGATATTAATTGGATGAGAAAAGAGTATTTCTATTAAAATGTAATCAGCAGAAGTGAATGAATTACAAACTTCCGTGTCGGCACAGTTCAAAACTGAGAAACTAAGTTCCTTCCAGCTGGGCCTCCACCATTTCAATCCTCCACCAAAGGAAATCTCATATAAGAGAGACAATGATGTTCTCAATCAAGAAGGGAAGAGCTTGGGGGTTGAACAATGTGTTCAGACTTGAAGGACAAAGGGATTCAGACTCAATGTGAAGTGAATAATTTCTCCAAAGTAACTTTCCTCTCAAAGTTGAATTCTTCTCCCCTTTTCAATATCTTGGATTTGGCCCATTTGTAGCCTTGAAGTGGAACTGAAGGGTCGAGTCAGAACATTTCCAATATATCAAAGGCTAAGTACCATAGATCTCATGGCATGACATGGAAAGCCGAAACCATTTTTTAATTTTGGGTTACAAATCCCGATGTATGCGGGATGCAGTGGTGCAACCTACATATACGCATGCTGTAATATAGGTAGGGCACATATATGTGGAAAAACAATGTTTTTAGCTCTGGAATTTGAAAAAAGGGACTTCAAGTCTACATAGGGAAATGGAAAAATCCCCTCTATACAAGTTTGCATAGGGTGAGGAAAATCTTGCTATAACACCAACTCGAGCCTTAATAAAGGAAATTTCGACTTGTCCTGCACAAAGGCCAACACAAATTTTCTCCATCCTTACAACACTAAATTAAAATAAAATACATTGAATTTTTTTAAATTCAAGGGAAAAATGAGTGGGATGACACCTCTCTCCCTTCTTAAATGTGCGGCTATGTGTTGTCTTGCTGGCACATGTTGAGGTGGAGAGGATAGGGAAATGGAAAAAGGCCCTGTGTGCAAGTTTGAATAAGGTGAGGAAAATATTGCTATAGCAAATGCCCCCTAATGTGTGAGGTCATAGGAGTACCTGTGATGGCCGAAATACATTATAAGACTAAGAAATGGAGGAATGGGGACCCAACTAGAAAAACTAGTTGCTCATTACAATTTGTACTGACTTTGCATACATGGCTTTCAATTTGAATTACATTGCATATCGATGTGAAAATATACCAAACAGTTTTCCATGTCCATGAATAGCAAATACAAAGGTGGTAACTTGCTAAAGGCTATCATAGTCATGAACAAGGCCCAGTAAAACCAGTCTCAAAATCAATCTGAAGATATTTGTATACAATGGAGTACAATATGTTCTCCCATGAACACTGAAGTCACATAGGTACTGGTCCAATGAAAGGTAGCAACAAGTCAGGAAATATTTGACTAGAAATTGATGTCTTCAAGTCTTCTACACAATTTGCAAAAGGTGCAAGTCTACATCGTGTGAATACAAGAGTTGAAGTTGAACAATGAGACTTTGTTTGATTACCGGTCATTGAGGTATACCATTAGAAAATGCGAGACAACCTATCGATGATGAAAGTAGGTATTAAGGAACTGAGTACATTCTTACAAGTGTGAATAAAGGAGTCAAGGTTGAACACTTGAAGAATCCATCGATCAAGAGACATTAATGTATTCCCAACTATCAATGGCAATAGAACTTGCCACTAATGACTGCAAGCCTCTAGGTACTCATAGGACTCTAGGTCTCATCTCCAGAATAGATAAGTTGAGGTTCATGGGAGGAGACCCACTGAAAGGAGATAATTAAGGCATCTCTCATCATTCAGCATGAGGTACAATGTAAAAGCTTGATGATTTGGAGGAAATTGTACAAAGAACATGTTCATGAACCAACGTCCTTGTGTGTCTTTCGCATGTGCTAGATGCAAGAGGGACATGAAAAATACTTTATTAATAGCATCCACTGAGGTAAACTACTGAAAAAGGTGAGGAAACCATCAATAGGGCTAGTGGAATCCAAGAAACTGCACAAATCCCAATGTGTGAATAGATGTCTTGTCATCAAACACAAGGGAAACCACCCAATCAATGACTAATGATGAAATGTCGATTGTTGGGTTCAAGGTTACCTACCAATAAGGAAAGTAGGACTAGGGTGCGCAATAGGACTACAACTTCATGTGATTCTGAGACAAACTGAGGGTTTGGCCGACATGCAAAGTCAAGAGTTCTGAGGAATGGACGACATAGGTTAATAGACATCCTTTGAACAAGAGCATGAGACATATGGAAGACTCTGGAAACATAGACTCAATGATGAAACTTTGAGATGCAGGAGGCATCAATCAAACTCTCCATAGGGACTAGAAGAGTAACCAATTAGAGGATTAAACTCTATGTAATGAGATGAACTTCCTAAGGTCATGCTAAACCCAAAATTATGATGATAAGTGGACTCAAAATTTTTTTGCTCTGTTCAAAGGTGACATGACTGTTTCCAATATAAGATTATACTACCATACCGCTTGTCTTTTTTTTTTTTCATAGTCAAATGAATATTATGATACAGAGGAGGAAACGAGTGTCACAAGTAAGAAAAACTAGTTCTAGCAGTGGAACATACATATGCTCAATGCAAGGAGGTGCATGTGGGAGATGGAAACTTAAGGTAATGTTTCCTCATTGGTATAGGGTGTCAAGCTGCAAAAGATATAAACAAGTATGTGCTTGGTTGAGGATGCAAACTGCTGAGGTAAATGACTTATAATGCAAAAGAGAGAACCCAAAATAGGCTCAATACTGCAAGCAAGGGCATGAGATGCAATCACAACTTAATGCCAAAAAATATCTCTTTTTGGTAATCTTATTCTACTTGGTTTGAAAAAGAGATAAACTTTCACCAAATAAATGTCCTTTCAAATCCAATTTACGAGTGTGAAAGAGACAAGTTCACTCGACAATCTTTTCTCTTTTTGAAAATGAGTTGGAAAAGAGATTAAATAAGACTCACGATCTTTGAAATCCAATTAACGAGTGTGAAAGAGACAAATTCACTCAACAATATTTTTGCTTTTTAGACGAGTTGGAAAAGAGATTAAATTAGACTCGTTGACAGGTTTCTAGGCGACATATCATGGGGGAGGCCAAGGCTCTCATGAAAGATTTTTGTGAAATGTTAGCATCTTACAAATGGCTGACACAAACTTGGGAAATCCCAAAGCTCTCCAAGTTGAGGAGGATAAAGTGATAGTGGAGGTTATCTTCTCCATGACATAGTGAATAACATCTCTTACTTGAAAGGACATAAGAGGAGGAATTGGATACCCCAGAAGACCATCCCAGTCAAAGGGAACCTCTTCAAGACTTGGAGGGAGATTACTCAGGGAGAGTAAAACTCTCTCTTGTTCAGAAGGTGCAGTACTAGAAATGATAATGACATGGTTGAAGGACGCATCACCCTCCAAAAGAAGAGTCGAAATAACCGAAGATTGCATCAGTAGGACCACTTCTTCAACTGTTGGTTGAATAAGATTTGCAAAAACAAGGCCAGGAGACACATCACCCTAAAAAATGGGAGTGTGGATAAGTGATCATTGCATCGACATGACTTTCATGTCAATCAAAGGAGAAATGGAGTGTAGGGAAACCACAGATGACTCAGAACCCGAAGGCCCCCAAGGTGAGGATCATTCTTTAGGTATCCTAGCAGTAGCATGACACAAAGGAGTAAGCTGATATCCTTCGCAAGTCCTACAAAGAAACTTGGTCTTACGTCTTACACGTCTAGGATTCTCAATTGGATGAATTCCCCCAGCGTCATTTAGAATGGATGGCATCAAGTTCCCAGTGTTACTAGAAGAGGATGGAGATGTGATGTCATGATGACTCATGGCAACTAGAGTGATTCCCCTAGCATGAATTGCAGCGGCTGGTTGCGGGTCTTCAACATGACTTGCAAAGGTTGTCGACCAATCTCAAACATGACTAGTAGCGATTGGTGATGGAACTCTAGTATGACTAGAAGTGACTGGACTAGTGGCAGTGGTGAGTTGTGGAATTTGAGACCAAGGTCCTAGGAAAGGCTAGTTTTGAGACATTGCAGGCCAGGAAGGATCATGGTTTACACCCTGTCCCTATCCGGAAAGGTAGTATCCTCTTCCTAATTGATCCATATATGTTTGTACAGGAATCATCATTGAAGCAGATGTCGGGGAAGAGATAAAAGTATGATAAGGATTATTAAAGTGAGGATACATGTTCCCCCCATGTGAAGGGGTTATGTGAAGAGGGTATCCCGTACCATAAAACCGGTTCCCTCCATATGAAATACTAGAGGAATTATGTGGATCCACCATGGGAAAAGTGTTCGTCGGAACTGGCATAGCAAACGAAGGATACATGGATGGGGTGTAATGAGTAGAATAACCACCCATTTGAGCACTAGCTCCTGAAAACTCATGGCTAGGATTGGATCCATGAGAGGGGAGGTTCCAACCCCCCACTATGAGAGCTGGTTGAGGGACATGAATCCTATCAAATGAAAACGTGGATAGCGGAGTCATCATGCCCCCGAATCCAAAACTAGGATTCATATGAGTAGGCAAGGGCGAGGATGGAAAGGGTGAAAGTATGTTTGGCATATCAATAGGAAAATGATTGGAGACCCAAGGCATGGGTTGAGTGTTGTAATTTTTCATACCTTTATGAAAAGCAGACGGATTTGTCCCCATGAAATGAGTGAACATCATGGGGGGGATATCGGTAAAAGAGGGAGCCACAAGAACTCCACTATCCATGATAATAACAACTCAAGGCACAATATAAAATTATAAGGACAACTAATAATCAAAGAGCACATAAAAAATAATCAAAAGGCCAATATGTGCACAAACAAGATAAAATGGTTGAAAGGGGCCTCCCTCTATAAAGTAGGTATGCCTCGCCCAAGAGGGGCTTGAGACTTGTCTGCTAAATATCGAAGGTAACATCATCAATTATAAGGTCCCTCATGGGATTAACAACCAGTCGGTCAGATCCACCCGATGAGGTAATCCTCCGTAAAGGTTGTGTGCTTTTCAACCCTTATCTGACCCAGGGTAACTGCAGAATAACCCCTGCAAGTAACCTATGTGGTACCTAAGTCAAGCAACTAAGAAACCATGGTATAACCGATGAACATGTGAACAGTCATAATTCAGGTCCACCATATGGCCAGGTTATTAAATCCCAAAACCTTGAAAGCACCACTTCTCACAGAGGTAAGGGCACTAGCAAGATCCCCATATACGAATAGATGCCTAGAAATATATATGATGCTAAGAAGGTATTGGGGGGATATCCCTTCAACCAACCTCACATGACCTCATGCTTAACTCTGGTGTAAGCATAGCCTCCTGATATTACCGATTATACAATGGATTTCTCCACTCCATTAGTCAGACACATATCTTGATTTAATAGCCTTGGAGAAGTTTACTCACAAAATCTTATTTCAAGGTTCTAAATCCTAAGCTAGTTTGTGCACCCTATAAAGATAAAATCGTTACTAATCAATTTTAAATTAGAGCATTACTTTTAGTGGCCTTGCTTACTAAAAAAGGTGTATTTGTGAAACTAGTGATTTTATGACTCATCAAGTAAAATAAATGAATATGAAAACAATGCAAAGTCCTAACTTCAATTTACAAATAAATGATATGCTTTTAAAAATGAGATTCTCAATTCAATTATGCAATTCTAAATAAAATCCAATCCTTCTTTACATGTACTAAGATAAATCACAAAGACTCAAGAGATCAAAATGCCAAGAATTTAAAATGCCTAATATTTTTTTATTTTCAATATAAGAGAATGAAAATGAAAGGATTGAACAACAACTTGATATAATAAATCTACTATGTGTAGAAAGAGACCACCCAAGTAGGATATCAAGGAGAAAAACACCCAACCCAAGATGCAAGGACAATCAAATGAAAAAGATGATGAGAAAGGCACCGCCCAAACATTCAACCAAAGCAAGGTTCCCTGTCATTCCACAGACACTTATCAGTCGTAAAAGAGACCCAAGAAGACTCAACAATCATCAAAACCTACCCATCAACCATCAAACCCAACAATCAAGCAACAAAGGGTGATGTACGTGATTGTTCAAGGGGAAAATGCGTATATACGCATCTTGCAGAAGGACAACACACGTACATATGCGACTGTCAGGCAAAAATCTGCGTATATGTGTCAAAACATAGCTAGGCTAAGGAGAAGGCTAATAAACTCAGACTCAGAATGAACAGAGGCTTTCAAGAAATCATACCACAAGAAACTCAATATAAACGAGCACAATCTAAAGAGAAAAACACTCAAAACCCTGGAAAAAAAAATATTTTTTCCCCAGTATGGTCGCCAATTCTGTTACGAGGAAAATCTCTCTATGGCTACGGGTAAGCCACAACAGACGAAAATGACTGCAGAAATCAACTCTAATCTCAAGTATGCTATATAAACAAATATTCTAGAAAGACAAGATAAAATGCCTACCTCGTCCATACGTTCGATGAAGTCCACCGTTGAGCACTTGACCCAAAGCGATACACCTGCAACTAGTCTTCAACAATCAAGAAACACAAGAATATGGTGATAATATATAATGTTAGCACATTCAATAGATTAATCCATCAACATTCATAACAAATACACCAATGGAATAAAAATTCAAATATTTGCAAGATATTAATTGGATGAGAAAAGAGTATTTCTATTAAAATGTAATCAATAGAAGTGAATGAGTTACAAACTTTTGTGTCAGCATGGTTCAGAACCGAGAAACTAAGTTTCTTCTAGCTAGGCCTCCACCACTTCAATCATCCACAAAAGTCAAGCTCATATAAGAGAGGCAATGAGGTTCTCAATCAAGAAGGGAAGAGCTTGGGGGCTGAACAATGTGTTCAGACATAAAGGCCAAAGGGATGCAAACTCAATGTGAAGTGAATAATTTATCCATATTAAGTTTTCTCTAAAATTTGAATTCTTCTCCCCTTTTCCATAGCTCGAATTTGGCCCATTTATAGCCTTCAAGTGGAACCGAAGGGTCAATTTAGAATGTTTCCAGTATATGGAAGGCTAAGGATCATAGATCTCGTGACGTGACATGGAAAGTCAACACCATTTTTTAATTTTGGGATCAAATCCTGATGTACACAAGCTGTAGTGGCTCAACTTGCGTATACACATGATGTAATATTGGTAGGGCATGTATATGTGGAAAAATAATGTTTTTAGCTCTGGAATTTGCAAAAGGGACTTCAAGTCTGCATAGGGAAATGGAAAATTGACCTCTCTGCAAGCTTGCATAGGGTGAAGAAAATCTTTCTATAACACAAAGTCGAGCCTTAATAAAGGAAATTTACACTCATCCTAAACAAAGGCCAACACGACTTTACTCTAGCTTTACAACATTTAATTACAATAAAATACATTGAATTTTTTTAAATTCAAGGGAAAAATGAGTGGGATGGTGCCTCTCTCCCTTCTTAAATGCACGTTGATGTGTTGTCTTGCTGGCACATGCTGAGGTGGAGAGGATTCTCCTGCATCATACTCCACTGCTTGGAAAATCATGAGCTCCTCTGCTCTGCTAAAATCTTCCTGTATCCAAAACTTGTCTTTGGAGTTTTCCACCTGCTCCTCTATTGAAATCCCCCTGTATCCAAAAATCCTCTTTGGAGTTGTCCACCTGCTCCTCTGCTATGCTACTACTGTTATTTCCTTATTGCTGTAGGTTCTCCTCTATTCAGCTTCCCTCTGCTGACTACTTGTTGTGTTGACTCCAACATCAACTTCCTTATATCCTCTATCACCTCATCCAACTGACTCATGCGCTGGCTCTTATTTTGCATCCTTCTTTCCTGCTACATATTCTCTTCACATAGTTCAATGGGAAGATTTATATGATATCCCATGATGATTTCATCTCTTGTGGCCTCTACTTTCCACTCCATTGTAGGTTCAACTTCTGCAACCTCATCACTGAACTTCTTCCCAACTGTATCCTCTAATAGTTTAACTCATGCCATCTCCTCTTCTTCCTCTTACGTTGGTGAAACTATAGCTTCATCCAAATGATCTTCTTGCTATAATTCTTCTTCACTTTGCACAATTGCGTTCTCTTGGCAGTCTAATTCTCTGTCTGGATGGCATAGCCAATCCTCTAGCAATTTCAATTCTTTCTCCCATGGAGTGAACATGTAATCTGAATTCTCCTCTTCTTCTACTACTAGGGAAGAATTCAATATCTACTCCTTCTCCTCTATGAAAGTATCAGTTGGTTGTATTCCTTCTGCACTCTCAACACATGCTCTAGCATCAACTTGGTTGCCTGGTAGGAATATTTCAATTCCCCCAATGATTAAAATGGATTTATTATTCTCTTTTTCATCACACCTTGTTGATATGAACTCACCTCTGAGATATTGAGACTCTCAGACAATCTCATTTTATCTCCCTTTCCCACCTGACAACCTGGGATTTCTCCTCAGCCCTCCTTAAAGTCCACTAGATCTTTTCGTTATCTCTCTTCATTTCCCACTTGGAAATTTTAATTTTCACTTCTACCCTCCTGGTATCTCATGAGATCTCTAACTGATCTCTTCTCCTCCTCATCATTGAGTTTCTCTCTGACTTCTGGCTTGCAAAATCAAACCTTCTCCTTTGTGTCACTGAGGTTTTCATCATGCCTCAACCACCTTCTCAAATTATGTTGCTTCTTCCTAGACAACAACTATTGGTTATGCCATCTTGATCTCCTCCTTAAGGGCCACTCATACCTCTAGCCTCCTTGTGTTTCTTCCAACATATTCAACATCAACTTCTCCATTTATTCTCTTGTCTCCTTGAGCTATTTATCCATATGTACTTTCTTCATCTGTTAAGAGTCTTTTCC
>JASDQU010209596.1:0-10204 GCA_032191745.1 Picea mariana
AAGGCGGGGGCCTTATTCCTTAGAGCCCTTAGTCTCCCACAAGTTCACCTGGCGGAGTGTTGACTCCAGGGGTTATAGATGTCTACCAATCAGTCAAGTTGGTGAGTGGCACCCTTGGAGCATGTGGTTCATCCTGAAGGGCACGTCACGCAAAAGAAACACAAGTCAGCGAGTGGCACCCTTGGAGCACGTGGTGCATCCTAAAGGGCACATTGCGCGAAAGAAACACAAGTTAGCGAGTGGCACCCTTGGAGCATGTGGTGCATCCTGAAGGGCACGTCGTGCAAGAGAAACAACTGGGGTGAGTGGCACCCTTGGAGCACGTGGTGCGTCATGAAGGGCACGTCGCATTGATGTTGAGGAAGAAACAAACCTAGATGGCCCTAAGACATTTAACACCTTAAGAAATTCTTAACACGTCTTCCCTAAATAATTGTCGCCCAATTCAGAGTCTAAACCTAAGTCTAAAACTTCTCTAGGGTAAAATTTTGATTAGCCTTAAGAAAAAGGCTCTATAAAAATAAAAATAAAGATATAAACTAAAACCCACTTAAGTAATAGTTTTAGTATTCTAAAATTTAGAGGGTAAAATGAGGAGAGGAATAATTTAATTAAAATCTGTGGTTTTAAATTGTAAAGAGGAAATAAATTATTAACTTGTGGAATTATAAAAAGATTTTAAATTAATAATAAAGGGAAAAGAGTAAATAGCGCAACTGCAGTTTTGACTCTAATAAAAAGGGGAAAGAAGGGAATAATAAGAATTAGGAAACTAAGTAATGGAGGAAACATAATAAAGGAAAGTTGGGAACTTATGGTAAAAAGTGAGGTCAACATAGTAAGGAATCTGCAATTAAGAACCTTCTAATTTGAGCTAATTTAGCAACTTCATTTTTAGGGATTTAAAACATGTAAGGGGATCTAGGAACACCTAGGAGGAAATTTAGGAGAAACTCTAGGTGGGTGAGGGAAATAAGTAATTTAATAATTTAAAGAGAATAATTATTCGAGGAAAGAGGGGGATGAATGACACTTGTGCGAAGGAGAATATTTAGAATATTATTATTAAAACTTAATTAAAATGTGATTTAGGGAAAGTTGGAGGTTGGAAAAACTATATAAAAGAAAGGGAAGATGAGGAAGAAGGGGATCGATGGTTAGTGTAACGTTACGCTGCTGGAATTGTGACTTGGCTGATTACTTGTGGAGAGTTGGGATTTTCCATCTTGGATAGGAGTGGTAGCTCGGCCTTGTGAGGGGAGCTGGGAAGCTAGACGGACCATCTGGATTGTGTGTGGCCCCTTTGCGGCTCGGGGGGCTAAGGGGGGAGCAGAGTACCCCTAGCGATTGGCTAGGAGGTATTGGTGTAGTCTCGACGGTCGGCGAGGGGAGCGGCACGGAGCACGTGGTCATCATTCGAGGCGGGAGTTAAGGCAACGGTATGGTTTTGTTTTTAATTTGGTAGAATAGGATGCATTATGATATATGCTGGTATCAAAATATTGGTTGTGATTGGATTTAATGGCTGTCATATTTTTCTACTCGAAGATTATAAGTGTAGCTGCTGCAACTGCTATTTTTATTTAAAAATTCTCTCGTGATAAGTATTGTGGTTGAAATCATGTACATACTTATATTCTATGGGTTTTTGGGGAATAAATTGCAACTAATAGCTGTTAAGAAACCTCATATAATGAAATTGGTTACTGATGTTAAATGCCTCTGTAAACAAAGTTTTTTTTTCTCCTGTCTAAAAAAAAAACAAAAAAAAAGACAATGATCTCGTTCGGCCCCTTTTCTGCGTCAAACCATGTAGGTGCTGTGTATGTTTTTTTCTGTGCTAGCTCAGCATTGACTGTTGTCGTGTAAATTTGTTCCTTTTTCCTCTGCCAAATTTTTTCTAGAACTTTGACCCCGTAATGTTGGCAAATGTTCTGTCTTGAATTACAATTATTACCACTATTATTTTTGGAATTTGAACTATGAATTGGGATTTGCGGTGATGAAATTCGTTGGGCATTTCTGGAAATTCATTTTGGTATTTACCAAATTCATGTGGCATTTCTGGAATTGATTTTGTGGCATTGAATTTCATGGTGTTGGAATTCGTTTTGCCTCCCCTGTTCTTGGCGTGGGTGTTGTCGATTGTTTCTCTGCGTTTTGGGGTGGTAAGTCCATGTGATTTGGTGGATGATACACCCACGAATTTCGGCTGCATATCCCCGCGTCTGTGTTGAATTTTCTCTGCGATTTTGGGGGTGGCTACCCACATGGTCTTGGACCAATTAATCTCTGAGTTTATGGTGTTACATAATCTCTGCGTTTTTTTTTGGTAACTCCTGGCAACTGACGGAGGATACCCCATAATTGCCAATCACATGATCTCTGCGTTGGAATTATAATTCTCTGTGTCTGCGTTGAATGGTAGAGTCAGCGCTGGATCATGCTTTGCTGGGACAACGAATTTCTTTCTGTCTGGCCACCCTTAAATTCTACATTTTAGTAATTTCGTGAGTTTGCAGGGTGCCCACGAGTTGATTCTGGGTTCCTTGAATTTCGCCTCATTGTTAGCTGTCGAATAATTTTGTTTCCTAATTTTTTTTTTCTACCGACAATTGCCAGTAATTACTGCCTCAAATTCAACCTTATTTATGTCCGGAGATATTAAATACCCCTTCAACACCAAGTTGTAAACTGAGATTTTTACCTGCATTTACTCGGTGGTAAATTTTCATTAAGTTTTACTTAAGGTATCGTGGATCTATTTATCAATATAAAGGTAATAAAAATTATAGATAAACTTGCTATGGAGGATTATTATTGATAATAATGTCCTGTTGATATTGGTGTAATGATTTTATTGTTTATCTGTGAAAATTCGATTGGTTATATGACTAGGTTGTGCCTTAACAAGCTGCCATAGGTAGTTGTGAGTTATGTTAATTTATGAAGTTGACCTTGATAAGCCAGACTTGAAATTTTAGAGTTGCCTTGTCTCAAAGTTGATTAAAAGTCCACTCCCAAGCAATACTGTAGTAGTGATGAGTAATTTAAGAAGTTAACAATGATGCTATGATTCTACTACCTTAATGTAGATAGCTTGTTAATTGCGATGTTGATGGTTGTGGTAATGTCATGCTTATCATGGTACTTGCAGTGTTAATTGTCATTGTCTTGTAATGTGATTGTTATTATTGCAAGGTTATTTTCATTTAAAATGTTACTGTTAATGTTACTTTATGCATTTAGATCATTCATACATTTAGATGGCAATGTTGATGTTACTTTATTGATTTCTACATTTAGATCATTTAGTTAATGTTTATGTTACCTTAGTGCTGACGATAAAAGATGTTGAAGTTGCGTTAATTATGGAGTTATGAACATCGCATTGTTGAGACAATTATTGGTTCAGAATCATTGTCTATTGAATTATAAGTTTAGATCATTGAATGAATGTGAATGTAAATTTTACATGATTGCGTTAGATGATTTTAGGACATTGCGTTAATTATTGATCCATCATTAAAGATTAAATGTTAATTATGGTGTTAAATGACAATTATAACTACTCATGATATTTATGATTAAACTGATGACTAAATTATCTTGATTAACGTTTAACCAGTCGAAGTTCAGACTTGTACAATAAGGTCCCTTGGATGTTGTTTTAGAGGGTACCTTGATGACGAAGTATGATCTAAAGTTGTGCAATGGAAGAATCATGTAATGAAATGCTTCATGTTAAATGCTTAGGGTAAGGTTAATGTTAGTGTATTTGTTTTAAGGTAATGATAGTATAATGAAATGTTTAATGTTGGTGATAATGGTTATGGAACTGTTAAGGTGATGTTTGTTATATGTTTTATGGAATGTGGAAATAATGTTGTAGATAACTTATAAGTTGCAAGGTGGTCGTCATTTTATTTATTTATGATCAACGTTATGTTGATTTATTTTATGGTAAAGTTATTGTAACTTCATTGCATTGGTAGCATAATAGGAGTAATGTGATTGGCGATTGATGTTTTAGTTGCAAGGTTATTATAACATAAGATGTGAGGTTGTTAAGATCATGTTATTGAAATTTTATGGTATCTGTAACATATAGGATGTATTGAGATTGTTAATTAATTTTAGGGTTAGTACTATAATTGGAATTGTCCAAACTCATAGTTGTATGATATCAGACTCTTCGATCTGATAAAGCTAGTCGCTCTGCATATAAATCTGTGTGTGTGATTATTTTCGGTGTAAAGAATCCAGTGATGTATCAAGAGTCTCGGGCCCTTTAAAGGAAGGGTTTCCATTCTTGTGACACACCTCTAAGGTCATATCTGTAGTCTCGAGCTCTTTAAAGGTAGAGTTCCCACCACTGCGACCTCCTGACAGAGATTACTAGTTTCTGCCTGAGCAGTCAGCCAGGAGCCTATATGACATTCTCTCTCTCCGGAGCAGAGAACTAAGATTAAACGCCCTGCTTTCCTGTGCAGAAATAGTAAAATCTACTACTATGGATTCTTCCATCTGTGTTCGTACTGTACATAACACAGTATGTCGTTTAATGCTTGCAATTACTTGTTGTGCGCCTTATGTCTTCTTTTGGTGATCATCGTGGTTGCGTCTTGTTAGTCACCGGGTGGCGACGTGAGTCAAGTGTGTCCGTTTCCCTTTTTACATGCGCGCACACACCTTAAAAAAAATTTTTTTTTGCACCTGTTATCAGAGTTGTTGTCATAATGAGGAGGTTGTTACACATATATACAATTTATCTACACAACATCATATACAGAAAAAATATATGAATATATACAAACAAAAAATAATATTTTAATCTATGTGTGATTACGTATTGAAGCTATTCTATTCTTTCACTTATATAACAATAATCAAATACAAAATCATATATACAATTTATCTACACAACATCATATACACCATAAATACAAAATCATCTATACAATTTATCTACACAACATCATATACACTAGAAATACAAAATCATATATACAATTTATCTAAACAACATCATATACCCCAAAAATATATGAATATATAAAAACAAAAACACTAATATTTTAATCTACATGTGATTACCGTATTGAAGATATTCTATTCTTCCAATTATATAAAAACAAGGGAAATAGCTACAAAACAGCTAGTCGCCGCCTCTTATGTTTTTTAAATGTTTGTATAAATGTGATGTCATAAAATTCAAAAAAATTCAAAAATCATGTTAATATAATATTCTTTGTCACACCTATTAGATTCCCATGGATTTTTCTTCGACGTCTTCCATCTAGACTTCTTCTAGTGATGAAGCCTGGTGGGGAAGCCATCAATTTCTTTCAATAACAAACTCAGATAAATTTCACCATGTAAAGAGTTCATGTCACTAAAAAGGGGAGGAGCAAGTCACCCTCGAATTATATTTTTAGACCCCTACAAATGATCCTATATTTCTAAAAGAAGCTACTTCAAATCACCAGTTACATTTTAACATCTCACAAAATTGTGAAAACAAAGTAATCACTTCCCATAATCTGTAAAACACTTCTTAGGGATATGTAAAAACTCTGCACATCTCACAAAATTGAGGACACAAAGTAATCACTTCCCATAATCTGTAAAACACTTCTTAGGGATATGTAAAAACTCTGCATAGTCTTGTTGACTGGCATCAATCCTTTGAAGCTGTAGAATCAAAGGTCTCCTTGTTACAATACCTGCATTCCAAATTTAGGAACTGAGAATAACCAAAACCTACAATGTCATATTTTTTATTCTAAACAACACAATAAAAGAGCATTCAATTTTTACCTAAACCCTAAGGCAAAAAGTCCCTTCCAACAATGCTCTCCAGAACTAAAGATTTACCAGATCTCTTCCTCAAATCAAAATAATAGTAAAATTCCTTTAGTCCTCCACTTGAAGTATTTTTTTTTAAACCATAAATTCACAGTACACCCAGAAACGAAAAATTAAAGTTCACAGAGTAGCCAATAAAAACTCATATTTTTCCCCAAAAATTATTAGAACAACATGCCTTTACTCATATTGATAATAGAAAGACATACAATTAGTCAAATTCACCAGTAAGCTTGTTGTCCATGCTTTAT
Source organism: Picea mariana (assembly GCA_032191745.1). Taxonomy (NCBI): domain Eukaryota; kingdom Viridiplantae; phylum Streptophyta; class Pinopsida; order Pinales; family Pinaceae; genus Picea; species Picea mariana. The sequence goes on from JASDQU010209596.1 coordinate 6,120, forward strand.
AATTATAGAATTTTGAACTCTAAGCCTAAAATTTACCGAGTACAACCAACAATACTTCAAAATTTAACACAAAATCCAACATGTCATAATATATATGCAATCTCTGACATTTACCATGAACAACCTACAATTGCATATATTTACCTGGAACAACCTACACTTATAACCTGCATTGGCCGATATTTACCAAAAACAACCTACAAATGTGGATGATTACTGGGATTGATCTACATTTGTCATTTACTAATATTTATACGATGAACTTACCATGATCAAGAAAAAAATACTAAAGAAACCTACAATCACTGATATTGACATCAAATAAAGATATTCATCGCTACAAACACGTATTACAAATTGATAACCTTCAACCTTAAATTCTTTATATGACACATTGAGAAGAGAGTGCCTAAGTAGTTTTAAAAAATGAATCCATAAATAATATTAATATTAATATTGTTGATTATCTTTGTCATGTTTCATGTTTTTTTTTTTCTTTTTCCTCAAAGTTATTAATTGATGAAAAAAGTGTTAAACAAGATAACTTTATGGTTTTCTTTAATCGATCAGTTTTTTAATTAAGACATTAAAAATGTAAAGTAAGATAATTTTATGTCTTAATAATTAATAATTGTTATTGTTTAAATAAAATGTTACATGGTTTTTTAATTAAGACATTAAAAATGTAAAGTAAGATAATTTTATGTCTTAATAATTAATAATTTTCACTGTTTAAATAAAAATGTTACACTCCAATGCAGGAAGAGTGCCAAACCTAAGGTCATCGACGACCACATTGTTGGATGGCACACGCCTCAATGACACACTTGGCCTCACCTCAATTTCTTCCCATGCAAGCCATTAAAATGAGAGCGTGAGCATTCATGTTTTTTTGGAATGCTAGGTCAGCCAGTGAAAGAATCATTCAAACTATTGCACAAGATTCCAGTGATGCTTCAACTAGGTACACTGTTAACTTTGTAAATTCATAATTGACAAGATATTTCCAGGGTTTATCTTAACAAAATGTTGTTGATGGTTCGAAGCATAACACTATTTTTCTCCTTTACCTATTGTATTGCTCATTGTCACACCTTTCTTCATTTTGATAGTAGGTCAAAATAATGAACCTTGTTTGCAAATGCGGGCTGTGAGGGATGATGGGAAGTGATCACTTGATTTCCACAATCCTCACATATTTTTCAACTGTCATCTCTCTTGAACTATGGTGAAGATGGATTTTTCCAACATTTTGGTTTGAGAACCCGGAATCCAACCAAGATCTTTACCTGCCATGCTTTTTGTGCAAACAAGTCAAGTCATTCCAAAATTGTGTTACTTAATGAATTTGTAATAGATCCTAGAAATGCAAAATGTTTTTCCATTAGTGGTTTTGGTGAATATGACCATGTTTATGACATTTAGAATTATCATTGGGATGCATCAAACAATGAAGATCGGCCAGTAGATTCGTTCTCTCCTCACCCACTGATTGGCAATGACTAGGTTAATATAACAATTTTGGATTATTCTATGCAAAGTGAATCACTTGTTTCATATAATGATTATCTCATTTACTTGTTTAAAAAATAAATGGGTTTGGTCCCCAACCCAAATTCTACTTCATCTGAGAAGTCAGATGAATTGGAAGTACTTGAGGTTTATGAATGACTTCGAAATGCCCAGACTGTGAAGGGTGCGAAAGTTTTTGGTGCTAACACTGAGTATGTTGTGAGTGGATCCGATTGTGGACAAATATTTATTTGGAAGAAAACTCAATTGAATAACTAAATATGGCAGCTATACAGAGGCATCCAGTGGATTTGGCATCGACCCTCAATCCATAAAAAAACATAAAGATGTTGTATTAGTTCCATGCAAATAGATGAAAATTAATGTATTGCTGAAAATTACTGTATTACTATGCATGAGGAAGAAATAGGTATGTTTCTTTGCATAACTTTGTATTACTGCATCTTATAATAACATCTATGCACATTTATCCTTTCCTGTGTTGATCCCAGCTCAACGCTTGTTTTATAGAAGGGTGCGCAAGCAAGCTAGATCAAAGCCCCCCACCCCTTCTTCTTTTATCGAGAGTACTAGAAATAAGGGTTAAGGATCGTTCCATGCAACAAATTTTTGAATGTGGAGGGTAAGGATCTCCCACTAGACAAAGAATGCATCTCGGGGGCATGATTAGTGGCAAGACGGTGAGGAAATGGAAATGGAAAGGTGGTGAGAAAAGTGGTTGTGCATGTAGATGGCTACGACGTATGGCATCGACTGCAACAACAAAAATGGTCAAAGTTGTGCATACAAATCGCATTGCCACGGGGTGATGAATCAATTTTATTTATTTTTAAATCAATTTTATACTCGGATAATTAAGAAAATACTTTTCCATCCACTAGGGGTATTTAGTCTCGTTAGTAGCCTGATGGCCAATTAAAAAATGGGAAAAATAATTTTTGAAAATTATAAAAAAAAATTTAATTTAAAAAAAAAGAATAAGTAAAAAATAATTCACAACCTAAGGAAAACTTGTTGAAAAGATTGTTGAAATATACAGAATGTACTCACTAATGCCACAAAATAGACTAGTTAATAGGCCTTTGACTGTTGGGCGAAAGCTATAGTCCCTGCAGGAGGCAGGGACTAATAATCAAATACAAAATCATATATACAATTTATCTACACAACATCATATACACCAACAATATATGAATATATAAAAACAAAAACACTAATATTTTAATCTACGTGTGATTAAGTATTGAAGATATTCTATTCTTCCAATTATATAACAATAATCAAATACAAAATCATATATACAATTTATCTACACAACATCATATACACCATAAATATATGAATGTATAAAAACAATAATAACAAGGCTACGTGGTAGCGTAGTCCTTGCCAACAAGGTTAGAAAGAAAAATGTGGAAAATGGGGTCAAAATGTAAATGAAATGAAGTGTTCGGTGCAAAATGTATATCACGGAACATGGGGCAAAGGTAAATGACACAGGCAGAGCACCATCTATTTTTTGAAAGTATATAGAAAACATATATTTTTTGAAAGTATATAACAAACTACAAATTTGTTGACAGTGGAAGAATAAATTTGGAAATTTAAATGCATTTTCCGTATGGATTGGTGAAAGATAAAAATATATGAAGACACAAAATTAAAAGGAGAAGAAATATAAAAATTTAAATGCATTTGTGAACATGGGTTATAAGTAAATGAGGCTTGCATTGTAGAGCACCATTTATTTTGAAATATATAAAAAAATAAAAGTTTGTAACATATAAAAAATTAAATGCAATTGTCATACAGAGTGGCGAAAGATAAAAATAAAAATTTGTAACATATTAAAAATTAAATTCATTTGTGATACAAACTGGTGAAAGATAAGAATAAAGTCTATAACATATAAAAATTTAAATGCATTTTTATTTGAAATATGTCCAAAAATAAAAGTTTGTTACATACTACTAGAAATTTTGAAATATACAAAGAAATTAAATTTTGTTACATATAAACCGAGATTTCAATGGGTTTGTCATGTAGACTGGGATTGGGGTTCCCGCAGACCATTACAGGAATATGTACAAGAAACTTGATTGTGGAAAGAAGATAGAGTGCAATACCTGCAAAAATAAATAAATGGAAAGGTATAAGTGTTTGCCTATACATCTCTATTTAAGAAACTGGAATAAGTGGGTTGATAAACAAAGAAGGATGCGATCAGTAAGCTTACAGTGAGGGTACATATGATCCCTTTGGATATTTTCTTGTGACTGCCATTTCATGGATGTCGTCGATGACTGCGGTTTCAAGGATGTCCTCGACGACTGCTGGAATGCTGGCAACTTCCTGTTGCCTTTTGTCGGCAGCCTGTTTCAATTGCCTTTCATGCCATTCTTCAATGTAGCTTCTCATTGGGGCGACGTTGATCTCATTCCATATTTTTATGTTGAAAATATCATTTTCTAATTCTCGGAAGTCGATAGAAAGATTACAGAGAGCCTGATGAATTTCCTCATTCTGTACTGCATATTTGACTAGCCAGTCAT
>JASDQU010209596.1:10716-27957 GCA_032191745.1 Picea mariana
CAAGATGCGAGGAGGGTGGAGGATGATTTTACATTGGGTGTAGGGGTGCCAGGCATGGCTATTGCCAAAGGATTGACAAGTAATGGCATAGGAATGAAAGCGTCTTCCAATTCCTTGACCTGGTTCTTCAGTCTGGCATTCTCAGTCTCCATGCTTCCAATGGAATCATGAAGTGATTCTCTGCTCGCGGTGTGAAGTTGACAAATTTGGAATGGCCGCATGTTGGCAACGTGAACCTCTAAACAAGATTTGCCTTTCTTATTTTTAACATCTTTTTTCTCAATTATCAATTTTTTGGACTGGCTATCAAAAACAATGCTCTGGAACACAAAGGATTCATCTTCGTCAAAATTTTTGGTGACATATATGTCCATTGGATGGCTATGGTGGATGGAATCTCCGGGTTGATCAAGGAAGCAAATCATGCTATCCAGATCAGTGTCAAGTACCATGTTCTCACTCTGAATTTCTGGCTATTCCGCTTACCCCAATTTTTTTTTTCTCTTCTTCTCTACTTGAATCTTGTGAGAACTATCAATTTTAGAATGAGGAGGGTCGTTATCTTCTCCTTCGTTTGAAGAACTCTGAGTTTATTTATTGTTGTGGTGGGATGTTGGAGTGATGCTCTGGGATGTCGTACTTTTTGGAGTGGTATTTGCGGATTGAACATGCTTGTCACTGGGGCCTTTCCCTTGTTGCGTGTACAATTTAGTGAAGCTTTGCATTGTGTCCACGTCCCCGACATCAGAGGCAGGACCATTGTTTCCACTATCTTTGTTTTTGGGTAGGTGTTTCTTTAAAAAACAATCGTCGAGGCCAAGTGTTTGTAAATGTTGTCAAAAAATATTATAGTGGTCAAACCATCTTATGATTTCATCATATCTTAGGTTGAATATGCTAGAATGTGCTGCGAAATCATCAATTTTGTTGACGTTTTTCAACACGAACTCCCCTACTTTCCAAGGCACAGGAATGAACTGTTTTTTTTTCTTCTTTTGGAACAGATGGAACCGATAGCTGTATTGATGTGCTACTTTTGCAACAAACATTCTGTCCATAATGTGACATGGAAGGAGAGCACGTTGTTCCATGGAGCCAAAAATTCTTATCATAGTGTAATTATCCAAAAGTTCGAGTGTCCCCTTCTTGTCCAAAAAACTAGTTGCCTGTTTAGATAGGCAGGGAGTATCTTCTCCTAACAACAAAAATTTGAAAATAGACAGGAAGCCATTAATAACCTCATAAAAATAGTGGGAAGCCTTGTGCTTTCACAAGGCTTGGTACTAGAACGTTACTGGGTGCAATTTGCAGTTGACATTCTTGGATAGAGACAATTGCAAAAACCGATAGGAATGTGCTATTGCAAAAACTAAATAGGACGACAGATAAAATTTCTTTTCCCTTTTGTAGCTTGACAATTGGGAACAAATTTCATGGGAAATTAACCTGCCCCAATAAAAAATGGCTTGTTCATTGACTGTGAAATACAAAATATAAAGAGCCATGGAGGAAACAATTGTTGTGGACTTCTGTCCAGTTATTCTTGTAAACAACGAGGCAATTTTGTGAAATAGATTTCTAAATGAACTAACTTGCATGCTTGTAATATCTTCAGGAAATAGAAGCGGGTTTTCCAAAAAATGGGGCAAGAGGTCAAATCCGTTACTATGCTTTGCTAGGAACTGTTTGCAATCTCCTCCTATGAACATCAATGTTGGATTTGACAATTTTAGCATATGGTGGAAGACTTGAGGTGACAAAGAAACAAAAGAGTGGTCCCACAGTGGAATAATTATTTTCTCTGAAATAAATTTATCGACGCACCAAGAGACCAGGTCCTTACAGTAAAAAACCTTAGGGACATAACCTACATGAGAAATCATGGAGGTCCAAATTACTTGGTTCTCTGCAACAGAGGTTTAGTAATAAGAATATGCCCTAGACCATTGGAAGTTATGGTCCTCATGCTCGAAGATGTCGAGTGTATCTCCACAAAACTGCTATCGAGATGATGCCATAGGTTTATGAGAACGTTGGTTTACTGCAAATGATGGTTTAAATGAACAGTTAGAGCCGATAATGTAACTCTTCACTAAATCTTGGTTAAATTCTTATGAATGGGAAAGATCCTCGATCCTTTCGTTGAGTAATGACAATATGTATGGGTGGTTCATGAGGAACTGTTAGCAGTAAAGCCTATTTATTGCATATTTAGAAATGTGAAGGTGGTGGGTACGATGAAGAGAAATTAAGGATTGGAGGTTTCGTGAACGTGCGAAGGCCACGATGTGCCAACATGATTTCATGATTTTGAAATCAACACTTGGAAGGGATAGTATAATCCCCTTTCAAATTTTGGTTTAATGCACATCAATATGATATCTCCTCGAGCCTTTCGCCCATCAATGACAATTTATACAATTTCTGCATGATGACCTGTTAGAATTAAATGCCAGTAATTCCATATTTAGAAATAATATATATATATATATATAAATATTTTTTTTTTCTTTCATTATAGTCAAGTGCGAAGGTGACGGAGACAACAGAGAGCAAGGAAAGAATGACAAGATCTGAAAAGCGGTCGGACGGTATTCAAAAAAGGATTACGGGGATACTCAGGACATCCGAGTGTTGCACGGTCAAATTTCATGTATCAAAATTTTTGAGTGCAAAATGTGTAAAACGAAAGAGATCATGATGGGGAAGTTCAGCGGCCGATTTGTATATTTGTGGAATTCAGACAAAGTGGCTAAGTATGGAATAGGGAAATTCATAATTGCATGCGTAGCAATAAGATGTTATATATAATTGGAAATTGCTAATTGCAAAGGGGCGCATGCACAGGAAACAACGACTACGAATTGAATATTTCTTCAACATGCCAAACCGATGATCCACCAAAGAATTTGAAGAAATGGAAAAGTATGGAAAGAAGACATACGGGCTTCAAAATGGGGTGAAAATAGTTCCACAAAATATGCGAGGAACCGACGGTTAAATTGTATTTCTCAGAAGTTTTCAGTGAAAAATGTATACCACGGAAGAGAGCAAGTCCAACTGTCAATTTGTATAGTTTGGAATTGTGGGTGTTGTTTGTAGGACACATAACTATAGAGGAAATACTTTTCCCTTTAATATAGCTTATGTCCCGCAAATGTGGTATGGCTTGTCTTAACACTTTTCCATCCGTAAAGAAATATAATCTTGAGCCCACCAACCCTGGAGACTGTCTGTCAATTTGTATATCGTAGAGCTCCGAATGTTGTTTGGAGGTCACGAAAAAGTAGAAGGGAAATGTTGACCCACTCAATGCGCAAGTCCGCCTGTCAATTTGTATATCATGGAACTCTGGGTGCCAGTTGTAGGACACAGAACAATAGAGGGTTAATTTAAAGTAAGGGGAAGCGATCATTGGAAACACGTTAATCCGCCAAGCTGCGCAGCAAGGCATTTTCGGGAAAAAAATGATTAAGTAACCAGGAAGAGAAACGAGAGGGAACAAAAGAGTGGGAAAATAGAAAGGCAGAAGGCAGTTTTTGTAAGCGGGAATTGGTTTCAAAGAAGCCCCATTGTTGCAAAACCATCATTTTCTACTAATTGTCAGCAAATGCATTGTTCAAGATTAGATTTTATTGCAACGTGTGTGTGTAAATATGTTCTTGATACATTCTTCCATGACTATAACATATTAAATTAACTACTAAACTTCATTTTCTACTAATTGCCAGCAAATGCTTTGTTGAAGATTATATTTTATTGGAATCTGTGAGTGTAACTGTGTTCTTGATACATTCTTCCATGACTGCAACATATTAACTCAAGTATTAAACTTCTTGCATTATGGGTTGCTAACATTAAAACTTAATAATTGCATGTCTAGAAACAAGAATAATGATTTTGCTGAAACATTGCGCATTGGTATTGCTATGTTCTATCTGCATTACAAATAGAATTGAACGTTGGTTTGAAACTGTGTAATCCATTTTTTTTTTGCATAAAAGGCTGGTGGATAGACACAATACATTGTCATATAATTGTTAGATGTTCCATTTTAGAAAAAAATAACCCAATTAAACACAATATCGAAGAAGTACGAGAGCACCAAACCATGCCAATGAGAACATGCATTAAATCTAGAAAGAAGTAGCAACGAAGAGTCGAAGGAAAATATTTTTAAATAGCAAATCCATTTAAAAAAATAAGAAAAACATCGAGTATTGTACATCTATCCTTAGAAATTGGACCCAGTTTTTCGGGCCAAAACATTGAATGTATCTGCGGCTAACATACGCACAGGATCTGCAGTATGCAAGATCCTTGTAGTTTTCTTCTCGATGAATCATCCTATGTTGAAATTGATAGTTTTCAGAAGATTCCCATGAGGAAGAAGACGAAAAATGTTGCAAGGAAAATGGAATATCCCTTAGCTGAAACCGCCTCTGCATAGTCCAAAACAATTCAGGAGCACAGGTTGCATGTGAAATTCTAGAGGGCCAAATTAGTCCATTCTAGGCGGAAGGAGATGACTAGTAGAAAAATGCCTTGCAACAATGAGAGTTTTGGACCTAATTCCCGAAGATGTCACTCAATAACTTTTTGGCTTGAAATATATCTCTAGGAACATCAACATATCATTGCTTTACAATGAAACTCTTCCTCCTAGAATGAACTAATTTGGAACTCTGGAATTCCTACTTTCGTGCTGCAAAGTGGCTATTGCATTTACTGTCAGTTTCTTTTATGAAACTCCTTTTGGTGTTGTCAGGACCGCCATCACCAAGACAGGAAGTTCTATCCGTTATGGTTGATTTCAATTTGGGCACAGGAGTGGGAAGATTCTTTGCATTTCCATCATCCATTGCCGTATCATCACCCATCAGATCATCTTCTTCCGGTTCGGAATTCATGACATCAACTTCTGCGAAAAACCATGAATGCAACTGGGCAGGTTCTGTGAGCAGGCAGGGTTGCTTTGGAATTCTTTGTCTTGAAATATATCTCTAGGTGTACCAAGGGACCATCTCCTTTTTTTGCTTCTGGGCAGAGGGAGATGAATAGTAAGAATATACCCTGGAATAGTGGAACCTCTGCCCATTATGCTCCAATGTGTTTACTGTGTCTAGACAGAAATTCTACCACAAAATATTAAAAATTTTCATTTGCTGGAGACAATGTTTGAAATGAAAATCCAGGAGGGATAATATAACCCTCTGCAATTTATTATTTAATGCGTATCAATGGAATATCTCCTTGAGCCTTTCGCTAATCAATGACAAGCTCCAGGGTTCATGTGGAATGAGCTGTCACCATCACAACTCACTAATTGCACAATTAGAAAAAAGTGCGAAGGTGGCAGTGACGACAAAGAGAGATTAAAAATTATAAATTTCTTAAAAGCGTCAACCCATCGTTGCACAAAAAAAATATTGCATCGTCTTTGAAATGAATACTTGGAAAGAATAACATACTTGTGCGCAAATCTTAGTTTAATTCGTAGTAATGACAAATCTTCTCCGGATTTTTGGACATTAATGACAATGTTAATGGTTCCTACATGATGACTACTACCATTAAAAATTAATTATTGCACATCTGGAAACAAGTACGAAGGTAGCAGAGATGGAGAAACTGATTCCAGGAAATACCTAAGTATGGAAAGTGGTCGGGAGGGTTACAAAAGAAAAACGATATAAGATATACCCAGGAGACATGAAGGGCCGATGGTCATATTGCATCTCAGTGATAGATATCGGTCGTCAATTTGTATGTTGCGGAATATGTAAAAGGACCAACCAAACAAAAAGCAAAAGTATATGAGTCTATATTGATAATGTTCTTAGACATCATATTTAAAAATAAAATAAAAATAAAAACATCATATTTAAAAATTATATTTACATAAATATATAATTACTCCCTGGAAACTCTATCTTTTTTTTAAACATTAAAATATTGCAGAGTGTTAATGAAAACTACAAATTTGTAAATCGTGGATGTCCGGGTTCTAGTCGCAGGAGGCGGAACAACGGAAATGCAATGTTAAAGCCCACTATGCAGGAACCTGTGTTTCAAAGACAAAAAACAAAGAGAAAAGAGAAACTAGAAATTTTTGGAAAAATGAGTAATACACACTAAATGTCTACTTATCCACTTTTTGGATCGCGGGTTCTCGGACTGGTGGGCTCTAAATTGGGTATCCATTGTTCCCTGGCCTAAAAATAGCATTCAGAATTCTATGATATACAAATTGTCCATTAGACCTGCGGGGTGGCTCGCTCAAAATTGCATTCCTTTTGTTTATTTTCATACAAACAGTACTCGCAGTTCCACGATATACAAATTGGAAGACGGACTCCAGGACTGGCGGCCATGAAAATTTCATACAAAATTGCATATCTATTGTTCTATGTTGTTCAAACAACAGTTGGAGTTTTGCCATATACAAATTCACAGATGGACTGCAAGGCTGGCGGGCCCAACCTTGCGAGTGTTTACAAGTGGCGATCCTTATGAACTATGTAACACTACCAATGGACTCACGGGCTAGCGGGTTAAAAATTAGGGCTTCGTTGTTCCCTGCCCTACAAATAGCATCCAGAGTTCTGCGATATACAAATTGACAAGCCCATTTGTGAACTATTTCAATTTTAAGGGCATCCTGTTGATGTAATAGCACAATTGGAATTCAACTAGTGAATCCCTAAGTAAGAAATCTTACAAGGTATGGACACGAGGTTCTTATAGATTTTTTACGGATTCTGCATTTCATACTTGGCCACTTTTTCGATTGTGGGTTCTCGGTCTGGTGGGCTCAATGCTGGGCCTCTATTGATATGTATCCTACAAATAGCACCCCGAGTCCCGCGATATACAAATTGACTACCGAATCTATGGATTGGGTCGCTCAACATTGCAGTTCTATCATTCCCTGTCTTTTAAACAAGATTCAAAGGAAACGAGTAGTACATAGTAAATATGTACTTCTCAAAACTATGGACATGAGATTTTATAGAGAATGTATGGATCCCTCATTCCATACTTAGCCACTATTTGGATGGCGAGTTCTCGGGCTGGCGGGTTCAAAATTGGCACTCTGTTGTTCTGTGCCCTACAAATAGAACCCACATTTCCGCGATATACAAATTGACAAGCAGACTTGCCAGCTATTTGAATTTTAAGGAACTCGTATTCATGTCATAGCACAATTGGAATTGGGATAGTTTATATTCATTTATTACAATATCAAACGGGGAAGTGGTTGATCGGGCTAGTGATATAAAATTAAGTGAAATCTAAAGTCGTGAATCTGCCAGCTTCTGCACCTAGAAGTTTTCCAAAAAATGAGTAATACATACTAAGTATGTACTCTTATAAACTATGGACATGGAATTTTTATAGATTATGTACGGATCCTCCATTCCATATTTAGCCACTTTTTTGGATCGGGGGCTCTCGAGCTGAAAATTGGGCCTCTATTGTTCCGTGCTCTACAAATAACACCCACAATTCCGTGATATACAAATTGACAAGCGGACCTGCGGGCTGCCTGGCTCAACATTGCAATTTCATTGTTCCATGTCCTCCAAATAACACTCAGAGTTCCGTGATATACAGATTGCCAGATGGAATCGAGGGCTGGAGGGTTCAAGTTTTCCATTGTTTACGGATGGCAATCCCTATCAACTATCTAACATATCTAAAAAAAATTATTTTGAACACTAAATTATTAATATTACATATTGATATTATATAATTTAATTAGACGACAAAGTTTGTACAAGCTGGTCGGGCAAGTGATATAAAAGTTTTCCGACAAACGAGCAATACATAGTAAACATGTAATTTTATAAAGTGTGGACATGAGATTTTATAGAGCATATGCAGATCCCTCATTATACTTAGGCACTTTTTGGATCGCGGGTTCTCGGCCTGGCGGGCTGAAAATTGAACCTCTATTGTTCTGTGTCCTACAAATAGCACCCAGACTTCCGCGATACACAAATTGATAGGCAGACTTGTGGGTTGGTTGGCTCAACATTGCACTTTTATTGTCCCATAGTGTGATTCCGTATTAATTCCATATTTAGTCATTTTTTTGGATCGGGGCCTCTCAGGCTGAAAATTGGGCCTTTATTGTTCCGCTCTCTACAAATAGCACCCACAATTCCATGATATACAAATTCACAATCGGACCTGCGGGCTGGCTGGTCAACATTTCACTTTCATTGTTCCATCTGCTCCAAATAACACTCGGAGTTCCGCGATATACAGATTGACATATGGACTCCAGGTAAATTATTAATATTAAATATTGATATTGTAGAATTTAATTAGACTAGAAAGTTTGTACAGCCTGGTCGGGCGAGTGATATAAAAGCATTCCGACAAATGAGCAATACATAGTAAACATGTAATTTTATAAAGTATGGACATGAGATTTTATAGAGCATATGTGGATCCCTCATTCCATACTTAGGCACTTTTTGGATCGCAGGTTTTCGGCCTAGCAGGCTAAAAATTGAGCCTTTTTTGTTCTGTGTCTTACAAATAGCACCCAGACTTCCGTGATATACAAATTGATAGGCAGACTTGCGGGCTGCTTGACTCAACATGAAATTTTATAGAGCATATGCGGATCCCTCATTCCATACTTAGGAACTTTTTGGATCGCGGGTTCTCAGCTTGGCAGGCTGAAAATTGAGCCTTTGTTGTTTCGTTTCCTACAAATAACACCCAGACTTTCGTGATATACAAATTGAAAGGAGGACTTGCGGGATGATTGGCTCAACATTGCACTTTTATTTCCCCATAGTGATTTCGTATTAATTCCATATTTAGCCACTTTTTTGGATCAGGGGCTCTCGAGTTGGCGGGCTGACAATTGGGCCTCTACTATTCCACGCTCTACAAATAACACCCACAATTCCACAATATACAAATTGACAACTGGACCTGTGATCTGGCTGGTCAACATTGCACTTTCATTGTTTTGTGTCCTCCAAATAGAACTCAGAGTTCCGCGATATACAGATTGATAGATGGACTCGAGGTAAATTATTAATATTAAATATTGATATTACAGAATTTAATTAGACAAGAAAGTTTGTACAATCTGGTCGGGCAAGTGATATAAAAGTATTCCGGCAAATGAGAAATACATAGTAAACATGTAATTTTATAAAGTATGGACATGATATTTTATAGAGCATATGCGAATCCCTCATTCCATACTTAGGCACTTTTTGGATTGCGGGTTCTTTGCCTGGCGGGCTGTAAATTGAGCCTTTTTTGTTTCGTGTCCTATAAAAAGTACCTAGACTTCCACGATATACAAATTGAGAGGCAGACTTTCGGGATGCTTGACTCAACATTGCACTTTTATTGTTCCATGTCCTCCAAACAACACTCGAAGTTCTGCAAAATAGAAATCAACAGGACTCCACGACTGGCGGGTTCAAGATTGCAATTGTTTAGGGATGGTCATCTTATCTAACTTTATCTAAAAACATGATTTTCAAATACTAAATTATTAATATTAAATATTGATATTGTACAAGTAAATTACATTAAATTATTAAAGGATGTTAAATCGATTATTTTTAAAAAAATGAAGGAAACAAAAGAAAGTTTTTTTTAAATTCTATCACCACAAGCATAACAAGGACCAATTTCAATTTTAAGGGCCTCTTGTTCATATGATATCACAACTGCACTCCGCATAGTATATATTCGTTGATTTCAAATTATTCAAGGACATTAATTTTATCAAGTTCATCGGATAAGAAAAAATGCCAAAACAATGACCAATTTGAATTTTAAGGGTCTCTTGTTGATATGATAGCACAATTGCACTTCACATACTATATATTCGTTAATTTCAAATTATTTCAGAACAATATTTTGACCAATTTCATCGATCAAGGAAATCTGCTAAAACAAGCCACTTAGTACATTTGCATCACAACGCCATAGAAACTATCAGGCGGATCTGTGGACCAGCTGGATAAAAAATTCAATGATATTGTTCTGTGTCCTCCAAAGAATAGTTGGAGTTCTATGGTATACAAATTGACAGAAAAAACACATAACCAAGAACCAACCAAACTTCAAATAGGTTGTATGCAAGTTCCTAGAAGGTTCCATAGAGCAGAACCCATCGGCCTTTGCACCAAACAATTTGATATACAAAGAAAAGATGTCATTGCATTCATTTTCTCTTGCATCGGGTATATGTTGCCAGTATAAAATAACCGGGGCCATGGGATATATGGGGTTTTCTACCATGCTAATCTTATGCGCGTGCAATCCCAGCTAGCTAAGTCCAATGAACATTCATCTGGATGCTGAACAAATATTACAGAGACACATGAGGTATTTTCCTTTCCTACCAAAGTTTGATATATATATATATATATCCCCTTCTTCAACCGATATGAAAAATTGCATTTTCCTCATTTAAGGTGAATTTTCTATGTATTCAAAGCTCCCGCAGAATGTACACATTGCTTGCCTTTTTCTGTAAATAAGTTTCATATGACAACTATGCCAACTTAGGAAGCACATTTTGTAACAGAGGCTGCCTAACCATACAATGCACGGTTGTGTTTCCCACAGTTTCGATAACAACATTGACGTAATGTCCATATATATATGGACATTTTTCACCGCATCGCATAAAATCAATCGTATCATCACTTATCAAAGCGGAGACAGAAGTAGGGGAGTTGCATTTTGCACATACAGGTTCAAAGGGGGTCGAGTACACATTGGATGCAACTAAAACACCTTCAACCTGGGAACGCGAGCATAGGAATTAATACATTGAACAATATAATACACAACTACACCCCCCCCCTCCCCTTAAAAAAAAACACAAAAGTAAATAGGCGCAGAAATTTGTGCAAGGCTATTTCTATAAGCAGAGTAAGGATGATTTTGTGGATGTATACGCACAACAGTTGTAGAGCTAGCTAGTTTCTTCAGATCCTCTACTATATCTACTCGCAACTCTGTTACAAACGTTGCCTGGGTTGTCCGAAAGATCCTTTCTCTAACATCCCTCTTCTTTGTTATATTTTTGAACAACATAAGTGGAATCTACCCTTTATGCAATTGTTGTTACATTGATGAAAACAAATCTGAATATGTATCGAACAATTGTAGATGCAACATGGAACAATGCAATATTTGTGTAACTTATCTGAGATACATGCACATGCAAAAGTAAAGGACAAAACTGAATATGAAAAGAGGTACCATTTCCTTCTTGTTGTTTGACTCTCCATCTTTTATATGGAGAATGTGTTGCAAGCCAAATTTTCTTTCCAGTGTGACAGTTGCCCCAATCGTTCTGATTGGGTAAATATCAGTGATTTGTGCAAGCTGGATGATAGTCGAATCCGGGACGAAATGATATTCTGAACAAACTGTGGGAATTTTTTCCACAATGCTTGTTTCATTCAGCGAAATAATTTGATCGCAATCACCACGGTCATATACTGTTTTGGGCAATATATTAAAATTTGTAATGGATATCCCATTACATGGAAATATCTTTTCTGCAAGTTTCTGGACAAGTTGTGGAGGAACAATTAGTGTCACTGCCATGATGGCCTCCTTGTCTGTCATTTCAGCATTAATAATAGATCTACTTTTGTTTGCCTTGTCCAAGTAGGTGCTATAGACAACCATTATGTCCCCAAAAAAGACTTGTCCAAATCGACGGCTGTTAAATCCCTCTATTGACAATACTTTGGATGTCACAACTCTAGACCTGATGACATTTTTTGAACAGGAAAACTAAAGTGAATGGTAGTGCGCATTTTGTTTTGTGTATTATTCTTTCACTGGCATAAATCTACAAGTACACACATAGATTTGATGAACAATGGAGCCAGATTTTCACAACCACACCTCTTAGTCTGCGGAACATGCAGTGCGTTCGTTGTCTCGCTTGTACTTGTTGATATTTCTTGCGAGCTGCAAACCATGTATTGTAGATGACATCATCATATTCGCCATGCCATCTATGAATATATACCACATGATATTTGTTTAGTAAGCATAGTAAGAGTAGAGCGTATGCATCTTTACCTTTGGCCTTGTTGGTCTGCTGATGTCTGGGATGACTGACTGCTCATGCCCATGTCACTAGTCCAAATTTTTGTAATGCAAGCATGTGTAGATGAACATCAGGATTAAACAAGCATATGCATTGTATATTGTGCATCAAAAGGACTAAATAACCATAAAAATTTATGCATCTAACGTTTTTAATTGGAGAAATTTTTAATAGTAAACAGGGCATGAGCACGGGGCACCATGGCCAATCTGTATATCGCGGACCCCCGGAAGCTAGGGGAGAGATCTTCAACCTGCCAGCCTGGCACCCATAATTGAGAAAGTAGGTAACTATGGAATAAGGTAGAAATATGATCACAGATGTGAATCCATTGGTCTGCCAACCGACGCACGATGGAACTTTTGGAAAGCACACTAAGTAGATGAATTAGAAAACAAAAGGGATAATAAAATTGGAAAAAGTAGAAATAGGGAGGGCATAAAGGTCCATTACTTTCAAGTCATCATTTTCAAGTCTAATATTATATGCCCCCACCTGGTTTGTATATTTAATTTACCAGCACACTTGGTATACCTTTTAGAAGATTGTATTAGAGAACCCTCTGCTGTTGCATAGAACAATTCATCTCCCTATCCAAGCAACCTATTTTTTCCAAGGAAACAATGCCGAATATGAAATGCACATGAAGGAAAGTTAGTATGAAGACAAACATCTAAAAGAAAGTGAAACATGTCTATTTACCTACCAAAGAGTCCATCATCCTATTCATCCATTGTGTTTGTTTAAATGTAGCAATGCAGCGAAAACACAATGGACATGAACTAGATTAGTATGCAGGAAGGCATGTATTGAAGATAACTTACAATGAAGACAAACATGTAAAAAAAAGAGAAATAGGGTTATTTACCCACGAAAGAGCCCATCGTCATCTCCACCTATTCTGTTTGTTTAAATGTAGCAATGCAGTGAAAACACAGTGAGCGAAGCAAGTTATTATGCAGGAAGGCATGTAACAAAGATAACTTACCATATAGGAAGGCACGCAACATGTACATATAATAAACTAGTTGAACACATATACAGACCATAAATGAAATACAAAACAACACAATATGAAACAATAGTACAAGCATGCACCTTTCTATATCCTCTTCAACCGATGCAGTGGAGACTCCCTTGTTTTCTCCAGCTATTCTATTTGTTTGAATGTGGGACCGCACAAAATACAATGAACATCAATGGAAGCTGGTATTCACCAGAGAATAAGAAATATGTACATACACTAAAATAGACTCAACGAACACTCTAGAAAGGTAGAAACATGAACCTTTGCGCTTCTCTATCCATGGTTGTAAACGTGTAATTTTGTTTTACCTGCCCAAAATATATTACAAGGCACACAATATCACACAATTGCATGGCCGTAGCTAAACGATTTATGTTTTTCCATGGCAATTTATCCAGATATGCTTCCACCGATGGAAATACATGTTCTGTATCCTCTACACAGACTGTTTTTCCATGATTTAAGTTTTCAGTTTTTCATGGAAAACTACCCAGACATGCTTCTGGACATCCAAATATAATCTTGCAGAAACTTTGTTGCACATATCATATCTCAAGCACAACACAAATTGTATCGTGCGCACACCAGTATATGTAGAGGTGAAAGAACATGTAATGTCATATCGACACATATGACCATACATGGTTTATAAATGTAGCCTGCATACATATGCTTTATTCCAACAAAAAAACAATGGATATTGCAGTTTCACATGTAATCCTCGAACAATTTTGCATGCAACTATTTTCTTTCATGCCAGTAGTGAAGCACCAACAAAATATCACAGAATAATAGATATCGGCCTCGACAGACATGGAAAATAACACAATTGCATGTCAACTTCTGGGTGCAGGGGTTGAACACCGTAAAGTGCCCTAAAAAACAATAATAATCCAAAAAAATAAATAAAAAAGAAAATCTCCAACCACTCTCGTTGGACTCCAACCCTGCAAGGCCGAATCAAACAAAAGAAAACAACAAGCACCAAACCAACGAGAAAGAACGAACAGGAAGAACTGCACCCCCAGGGCCCCAAAGTGAAAACTCGAGACAAGCAAACATAACCAACAACCCACAAACCAACGAACCAGCAAGAACCACCGAGCTAGTAAACAACATATGTATCTCCAATGATTACAAAACTAGAGCCTAAGCACAGAAGGAACTAGAAACATATGAGGAGCATGTGACTACAAATAAGAAAACATTCTTACTTGCAAACTGCAAACACTGAACAACAAACAAGGAATACAAAATGAAACTATAGCATCGAAACTTACTCCGAAATGATGAAATGCAGAAGCGCAGGTTGAATCACGAGCGAAACAACTACAAGCAGCAACCGAGAAACCAATGAAGAAGAATCACTCATCGAACTAGTAAACAATGTATGTAGCTTCAACGATAACAAAATTTCATTGCAAAGGCAAAAAAAGGATGAAACATACAATGGCTATTGAACTGGCGGTGTACAAAGAAGACTGTGAAAAATCACTGTAATTGTATAGAAAATTTCGAGGAAAAATGTACTCCAAGAAGCGTATTTACATAAACATTTAAGGCTGTTAGGATGTCTAAGGACCTCACAGTATGCAAACATTTAAGCTGTCAGGGTTGTTGGAGGACATCGTGTCATGTAAACATTTAAGATGTCAGGCCTATTGAGGCATCTCAGAATAAGTGTCAATACATTTCAACAAAAATACATCTGGCAAAGATGCTATAAACTTTGGAATTCTCAATCACTATAAAGTTTGGATATCAAAACATTTCAATATGCTTAGTACATATAAAAACTTACGGATATATTCAACTAGCAGAAAATGCTAATACAAACATTCAAACTAATGCTAGTATTAATCCACCTTCAAGCAATATAGAGGAAAAATATATGATTAAAAAACACTGTATACGAAAAAAAAGTTTGGATATGTTGACATATAAAACATTGGGAATAACAAAGCCGACAATAAGACCTCCAATCTCTTATCCAATTAGATCAATACATATATGGTACTTTTTATTATATAAAAGTATATGCTTTTAATTCCATAGCTCCAACAATAGGTATTGTGCAAATATTTCGGGTCAAAGGACAAACTAATATGTAGTCAATGAATTATTAATCGCTATAGTCCCTCTATGCCATATACAAATTCACAACTGGACCTGCGGGCTGACTGGTCAACATTGCACTTTCATTGTTTCATGTCCTCCAAATAGCACTTAGAGTTTTGCGATATACAGATTGAGAGATGGACTCCAGGTAAATTATTAATATTAAATATTGATATTGCAGAATTTAATTAGATGAGAAAGTTTGTACAATCTGGTCAGGTGAGTAATATAAAAGTATTCCGACAAATGAGCAATACATAGTAAACATGTACTTTCATAAAGTATGGACATGAGATTTTATAGAGCATATGCGGATCCCTCATTTCATACTTAGGAACTTTTTGGATTGTGGGTTCTCGGCCTGGTGGGCTGAAAATTGAGCCCTTTTTGTTCTGTGTCCTACAAATAACACCCAAAATCCCGCGATATACAAATTGATAGGCGGACTTGCGGGCTGCTTGACTCAACATGAGATTTTATAGAGCATATGCGGATCCCTCATTCCATACTTAGACACTTTTTGGATAGCGGGTTCTTGTCCTGGCGGGATGAAAATTGAGCCTCTATTGTTTCATGTCCTACAAATAACACCCAGACTTCCGCGATATACAAATTGATAGGCGGAATTGCAGGCTGGTTGGCTTAACATTTCACTTTTATTGTCCCATCGCGATTATGTATTAATTCCATATTTAGCCACTTTTTTGGATTGGGGGCTCTCGGGCTGAAAATTGGGCCTCTACTGTTCCACGCTCTACAAATAACACCCATAATTCCACAATATACAAATTGACAACCGGACCTGCGGGCTGGCTAGTCAACATTTCACTTTCATTGTTCTGTGTCCTCCAAATAGCACTCGGAGTTCCGCGATATATAGATTGCCAGATGGACTTGAGGTAAATTATTAATATTAAATATTGATATTGTAGAATTTAATTAGACAAGAAAGTTTGTACAATTTGGTCGGGCGAGTGATATAAAAGTGTTCCGACAAACGAGCAATACATAGTAAACATGTACTTTTATAAAGTATGGACATAAGATTTTATAGAGCATATGCGGATCCCTCATTCCATACTTAGGCACTTTTTGGATCATGGGTTCTTGGCCTGGTGGGCTGAAAAATTGAGCCTTTTTTGTTCCGTGTCCTACAAATAGTACCTAGACTTCTACGATATACAAATTGAGAGGCGGACTTTTGGGCTGATTGACTCAACATTGCACTTTTATTGTTCCGTGTCCTCCAAACAACACTTGGAGTTCCGCAAAATAGAAATCGACAGGACTCCACGACTGGCGGGTTCAAGATTGCAATTGTTTAGGGATGGTCATCCTATCTAACTTTATCTAAAAACATTATTTTCAAATACTAAATTATTAATATTAAATATTGATATTGTACAAGTGAATTACATTAAATTATTAAAGGATGTTAAATCCCTTATTTTTTAAAAAATGAAGGAAACAAAAAAAAGTTTTTTAAAAATTCTATCACCGCAAGCATAAAAAGGACCAATTTCAATTTTAAGGGCCTCTTGTTGATATTGTAGCGCAATTGCACTCCTCACAGTATATATTCGTTGATTTCAAATTATTCAAGGACATTAATTTTATCAAATTCATTGAATAAGAAAAAATGCCAAAACAATCACCAATTTTAATTTTAAGGGCCTCTTGTTGATATGATAGCACAATTGCACTTCGCACACTATATATTCGTTAATTTCAAATTATTCTAGAACAATATTTTGACCAAGTTCATCGATCAAGGAAATCTGCTAAAACAAGCCACATAATACATTTGCATCACAATGCCATAGAAACTATCAGGCAAATCTACGGGCCAGCTGGCTAAAAAATTCAATTATATTGTTCTGTGTCCTCCAAAGAACAATTGGAGTTCCGTGGTATACAAAGTGACAGACAAAACACATAACCAAGAACCAACCAAACTTCAAACAGGCTGCAA
>JASDQU010209600.1:0-16966 GCA_032191745.1 Picea mariana
CGATGGTTGTTCTGGTCGGTCTGATACGGCCCGAGGGTATTATTTAGAATCATTATTTCAGTTTGTCCAAATGTTAGTTGGGGTTGAATTAGTATTTATTAATGGAAGTGTGTGGATATGGTCAATCTGAATCAACCGTGTGTTTTCCAAAGTTGCAGGCTTAATGGATAGCTTGTACAAAATTTATGGGAGTTGTTAAAACATTTGAATTTTTTATTAGGTAAAATATTTTTGGTAAAATTATCATTTTTATTGTTTAAATTGTATTTTTAAATGTATAAATTGTTTCAGCACTTCGAAAAATTCTAAAATATTTAAATTATTTAAATTTAAAACTTAACAATTTTTTATAAGATTTCGAACAAAATTGATAAAAAAAATATAATTATACCCATTAAAATACCAAAAAATGAAACTTTTAAACTTGCTAAATATATATATGTAAATGGTAAAGAAAAATCAACACCTAAAATTTAAAATAAAAACATAAAATAATATTCAATACAATGACATAAAATAATAATATTCAATACTCAACATTTAAAATAAAAACATAAAATAATATTCAATACAATGAAATAAAAACATAACCGTGCACTGCAATGGAGAATGTGGAGAGACAATATAAAGCTGCCAGCTTTGATGCGCTGGTCGCCTTCACTGAGATCATCCCTTAGACTCTGCACTGTAAACGATCTTATACTCCTTATAATATCGAGAAAATTTTTTACATGGAAAAAAAAAATGGAGAATGTGGAGACAAAAGAATTATGATTTTATGGAAGAACTATTTGTGAACGTTGCAGGGTTCTGTGCAAAAGTTTATAAATCTCTTACACAATAGTTCCATAAACGGAAAAGTGCAAGCAAGCAGACAATAATAGTATAATGGTTCTTGTGGGTTGTGGGCAGTTTATATAGAATTTGTTTAAATACAATTCAAATTTATGATCATTAAAAAAAAATTACGATGGTCGGAATGTTTATTTAAACTATTGAACAAATAACAATATTGTATATAGTTTATTTTGAAAAAAAATTCAACAACAAAAATTAATTTTAACAACATTAGACTGAATTTTATAACACCTTACATAATAATACACAAAACGCATAACTACTTATCACTATGTTCCTACTTATCACTATGTTCTTTGGATTATTACAAAATTTTATCAAATTCTATGATTTAAGATCATGTTGGTTTAATAAAATTGCATGAACTAATCTAAAAGAGAAACATATACTTGTAATTTAAAAAGTATTTACCAATGGTATACTAAAGAAATTATTAGAAAACAATTGTAAAGAAATATTAGAGGAAGTGAAATTGAACAACAAGAAGAGGCTAAGTGTAGGTTGGAATATCTTACCTTTTTTTCTTTTAAGTTAATTTTGACTCTTTTTTGTTGCTAATATATTGTGAATCTTTATACATATCTGTAATTTTTTCATTTTTTATGTAAAGTTGGTCAAGATATTATTTTCATTCATGTTAGGTGGTTAGGGTATTATTTCCATTTTTATTATTGTTAATATATTGTGAATCTTTATACATATGTGTAATTTTTTCAATTTTTTATATAAAATTAACCAAGATATTATTTCCATTCATGTTAAATGGTTAAAGAATTATTAACGAATAGATGATTTACCATAAAATATTATAAAATATTAATGTATGGTAGTAATTTTCCCATATTTTAATCAACGTGTATATGATCACAAATTGTTATAATATATCCCTAAGCCTAACCCCAATCTTAAGGGACATTCATCCAAATTACTTAAATATAGTCATTGTAAAATTACTTCACCAAATGTTTCCTTAATAGGTAACTAATGGACCCACCAACTACTGTGCACCGGAGTTATAAAAGAATACTTGACATGGAAGTCGTATCTTTCTTGATTTTATGAGGATAGTTTATTTATGCATTTAATATGGTGGTAATGTCTTCATGGTTTGACATTGATGATATTCATGTTGGTGTGGTAGCATATGTTGGTGTGGTAGCATATGGTTATGGTTGTGTGTATCTTGTAACTATGATATTGCTTTTGAATTGTTTCAAGATATGATAACACATTTGATTAGTATACGAAAAAAGAATGGAACTATTAATTAACACTTAGAATATTTATTTTAGGTGTTTGTTATTTGAATGCAAAAGCTTAGTGAAAAATGAATATGCATATTCTTGTCATGGTGGTTTTTTTTAGTTATAATTTGATCTTCAATACATGTAGAAATAAAGGATTAAAATGCAAGTTAAACACAACTAATGAAAAGGTTGAAATAACATTTTAAAGTATTATGTTCTAAGTCTTAATACTCTTAGTGTTTACATATTATATTCCTTATACACATTTAGTTAGTCCAATAGGTGAACTCTACTACATTAATTGATGAAGTGCAATACAAAATATATGCATGTCTTAGCTTCCAATCTATCCCTGAATGATTAATATGCAAAAAGGAAAATTCTTCACTATCTCGGATGCAAAAACAAAGTAATTCCTAATGCTTAAGAAACCAACTTAAATTAAAACCACAATGATGATTCTAATTACTTGAGATCATCAACATATTAGATCAACAATCAAAGACTTTCAGTCACTTAATTAATGATAGTTCATGCATATGAAATTATCAATCATTTGTTCAATTAAGAATCTTTGTATATCAGTCTCCCTATGTATTGAAAATAGAAAATAACTTGCAGATAATGAAAAGAATAGAAAATAAATATCCACACAACTAAACAATGAAAACATTACCAACATAAATAAGAAATGCACTCCTCCTCAAGGGACCCTCCTGGATCGACGAGCGTTGCTTAGAGAAAACTTATAACACTACAGTTGATAACTCATGAAATTAAACAGCAACCAAACTTCGTTTTATTAATTCAAAGCAGAAATATGTGTTTACAATGATTTGATATCATGTCCTCTTCTGTCAAGGTCTCACTACAGTTATTTATGGATTACAAGTGAGACCTTTGAGATCCACAACCCACAAATCTTCAAATCGAGCGTAACTGTAATTTTGAGAAAATAATTTTCAAAGAATCAATTGAATATCCCAGACAATTCATATTTTGAGGAAACAATCTAGGGAGGAAGCTAAATAGCCTTGTCCTGCACAAACCCCATGTGGCCAATTTTCAATATTTTCCTTCAGTTGCTCACCGTTGACCTTGCTAAATTGTCTCTTTGTTCTAGCACAGGTTTGTTTATAACAAATTGCTCATACATATATGTAGAATCAGATCTAATAGTCTTTGTGGATGATAAGCTTGGTTATCCACGTAATGCATGAAATTATCTAATACCATCTCATTCCTTCCTCTTGCTTTGATTTGTTTTTGTTGGGTCGCATATTCTTCCATGTGGACTGCTTTGACTATGCCTTTGATTTTTCTCTTTTGTTGATCTGGAAAGTGATGGGTTGAACTTGATAGGTGGAGAAGCTATAGGATACCATTTGTTATCTCTTCCAATTCACATTTTTTTTGTACCATGCCAGCACCTATATAGACCTGCAACTCAACTACAAAATCAGAGACTGGCTACATAACGATTATGTTTCTATGGCTACAACATTTAGAATGTTTTTACAAAATAATGCATGAAAACATAAAAAGAATGGACCTTTTACCTGGTTTTTATCCTTTGTAGCTCAAACGTGATTTCATATGATCAAAATGATGGAAATGGAGTATAAGATAATGAATATGGTAGGATTTTAAGGGTATGATAAGAAAGGTAAGTGACAAAAATGATGACAAAAAGAGTTTATTCTATGGGTTCAACATTGCCCCATACCGAAGAATTTTCATGTCCTCATGCAAAGATAAAATTGCAAAATTTTGGAGCTATTCCTTATTATTTCAAAATTTCTGAAGCTTGGATCAGACTATCCTCTGTTTTTCCTTGGAAATTCACTGTCTAGGCTTCTTCATCATAATCCTGTCATTTAAATTTCCGATTCTTGCATGAAGTTTCTTGTTGATCTCTTTAAGCTTCTCATTCTTCTTGTATCGTCTTTCCATTTTTTTCCAACATCTTCTGGTTCTAGGTTTTCAAGACGTTATTGTCTTCTTTAATACAACGTTCTAGATCTTTTAACTCCTTAATTTCTTCTTTTAACTTCTCTATTGTGTCTTTTTCTTTATGAAAATAAGATTGTGCACTGTAAACAAGAGATGGTACATGATCGTAGTATTTTAGCTATGCATACTCCTTTATTGTGTCTTTTTCAAGAGATTTGATATAATCATAACCCTTTTTTTCTTCTTATCGATCTTTGGGCTATTAAATTTTGGCTTTGGAGCTATAGATGATGATGACATGGTGACTTTTGATTTATTTCTGTTAATTTTTGGAGTCGCTTTCTCTTGTAGGTTGTTGTCTTCATTATCATATTCAATTATTGGTTGCTCTGGAATTTCAATATTTTGTTCCCTCGGATCCTTAGTCATGATTCTAGTAGTCCTTCGAGGTGCACTTTCAATTTTTATTGTCTTCTTCACAAATTTAATTTGCTTCGGGTCTTGTATAGAAGTTTCATTTTTTTATTTCCTCTTTTGTATCCTTTTTCTTTGATTTCCTTCTTTTCTTCTTCGTTGATTCTTTCTCCTCTGTTCCTTGTGATTGTGTTTTAAATTTTTGTGGATTAGGATCTAAAATCCTAACCTCATATCTTACTTCTTCACTAAGAGTTACGACCTCAAGGTTTAATTGTTCTGCGTCTGAAACCTTTGCTTTGCCTCGCTTGTGATTCAAATATTGAACCAATGTCTTTTGAGGAGCCTCTTTATAATAATTCCTTATAAGGAATGCTTCCCAATTATCATTTTGTTGATGCAATTTAGCTTCTATCGAAATTTTCACCAGCCCGCGGTGGTATAGACTTCTGTCTATAATTCTTGAATTGTGTTGTATATTGGAAGCCATTTTCTTTAGATTGTTAAGTAGATAATATTGCAAGTTGATCTCATGACCCTTGAAATGCATAAATAATAGGAAATGATCAAATAAAATCAACCCTTCCATGCCCTTGCAGATCATATATTTTTGGATAATAAACAATATATCCCTCCATTTTTTCTTTAATGTGGTTATTGGTATACCTTTGTGCCAATTCACAACCATGTCAGGATTTACAAGGAATTCCTTCCATGTTTCTCCTCTAATTTTATGGTTTTTAAACCAATTCTCACCATTTGTATAAAATCTTCGATGAAGGACTCAATCAACACCAATTCCATATCTCCAATTTGCACCTCAACTCCATCAAAGAACCTTGCAAATTATTTGGTCACCTCATTGTCATACCTCTGGAACTTCTGGAAAAATGGCATACAATTGGCCCTTTCAAATCGCTTTCTAGACTTGAGATATATATCAAAGAACTCAATACTAGAAGGTGTGTGCCTTACCATGTCCCATCGCTAAATCATCAGTATCAGGAGAGATGGCCTTCGAAATCACTCTTTTTTTCACAGGGTGCAGCGTAAGTTGGACAAATAGTGAATGAAATGGAGCAGAAGAAAACAAGTTTGAGAATCAGTGCTTATGATGAAAAATAAATGGAATAACTAAATCTCCAGTAATCATTATTTTTAAGGGTTACTAATGAGATTAGTCATGTCGATTCATATGTACCAGTTCAAATTATGACAACACGGGTGATCAAATATTTTAGGGATATTGGAAAATCAATATAAAATCATAAACTATCATGCCTTTCGAATTTATGATTATGGATTTGCAACCTTTGAGCTTTGGATTATACTAAGTATTATGTCCATGCTTCCTATATTTCATAATTCTAAATGTAAAAATAATCTTGATGCTCATTTTACCTTTGATTTACCTGTAGCCATGAATTATCACCTCTAAAACTTGAACTGGAGCATAAGTTGAATGTATAGTGTTGTTTCGCTAATTATATTGTTTCTTGAAATAATGTTTTGGTACTAAAGATGAATGTTGGTGAATATGGAAAAGAAAATTATCTGAAACTAATGTTGATGAAGGGACTAATGTTGCTAAAGAAGATGATGTTTCTAAAGAAGCTAATGTTGCTATTGTTGAAGAAGATGATGTTGATCTTGATGAAGTTGATCAGAGCTGCAAATGAAGATCTAACTCTTCTACAAACAAAATCTACATATTTGAATTTTATGCTCGGTAATTTGTGTAAATTTGGAAAATGCTAAAAATCTTGACTGATAGGTTGTTATAATGTTATTTTCCACCTAATCATTAGGTCATTATCACCTAAAGATCACCTAATATCTAGGTAATTATCCCCTAGAAACCCCTCATTTTAACCCTTAAACCCTACCAAATTTTTCTTGGGTTTTCAACTGAGTTTCTTTTTAGTCACCCCTTCCTTCATTAAAAGAGTGACCAAAAGAGGTTCGGTCACCCCCTTCCTTCATTAAAAGAGCGACCAAAGGGTTCAATCACCTTTTCCTTCATTGAGGGTGCGACCAAATGGTTTGGTCACCTTTTTCCTTCATTGAGGGTGCAACCAAAAGGGTCGGTCGCTCCCTATGGCTTGCCAAGGAGCGATCAGTCGCTCTATTTGTGTATATAGGTCGTGATTGGGCATAGAAGCTCCTATTTTTTGATTTATTTTCAATGGATGAGACTTCCTAATGATTTATCGGGGTTTATATTCGAGAAGGCTTCCATCATGAGCTTGAGAATCTTATGCTAATAACTATATGTACTTATCCCTAGAGCCCTATAAGAACCAAACCATTTCCCATGGGAAATAAGGAGGAAAGAGATAACAAAGTTACTTTGGTGATTTGGTTGAAATACTTGGGCAAGGATCTTGGAAGGAGGCCATCTCTTGAGTCTACATCCATAAGTTGTAATATTTCTTCTTTGATTAATAAAAGACATGTTGGATGTTTCCCTCTATCTGATTGTTCATACAATTTTATGTATTCACTGGTAGAGAATTAGTACAATTATGTGTTATGTTATAATATTTGATCTATTGTTAATCCATGTATGATTGCTTCTTTGGTTGTTTTCATGTATGAATCAGATCTAGTAACATACTTATTTTATGTCTATATTCATGTGTTAGGCGTTGGTAGAACCTAAGGGATCTCATCTCCTGTACAGTGCAAAATCCCTACAATAGATTAGTGACCATACTGTGGATTTTTTCTCCATGTATTAATACCCTTATATTGTTGAATTTTTGAATCTTATTTCTAAGTATCTTTTCCCTTTTAAGTGATATTGTTCCATCCCAATCATTTCCCCACTCTTTTCTAAGTCTAGTTGAAAAAACCCATATCCCAGATCTGTCAGATTTCATCCAGATCCACCATTTTTCACTTCCCAGGTTCGGTCACCCTTTCCCTGTGTACACAGAGCGACCAACTTCCTCCAACCGCATATTTTTCTCTATAAGGGAGCGATCAACCTCCTTTGGTCACACTTTTTTCTCTATAAGGGCAGGACCAACCATCTTCTTAGGTTAACTAGGAGTGACCAGACCTTTTGGTTTCCCTTTCTCCCTTCACATGGAGAAACTAGTCGCTTTGTCGCCCTTTTCAGGGAGTGATCGTTATCCTAAGATCCATTTTTGAATATTTATCCTTCAAAATACTCACTCATGTCTATTTTTTTTGGCCTCTTCAACACTCCAGATCCACCTTGGATCTTCCTTAGATTCCTTACTGTGAATTTTACAATTTTTTGTGAATTTTTTTGTTTTTTTTCTTGAAAATTTGTCATATATTTCTGTATGCCACTCATATGTCATCTTATTTCACTTCTTGTTGCAATGGTTTAACCAAAAATATCTACCTTGGCCTCCTTAATTATTCTACAAATCCTTGGCATCTCCCTGAAAGATTGTTTGGAGAAATTTATCTTTGATTGTTTTCCCACTTTTGCTTTAATTGCTTTGAGTGTTGATTTCTTTTCAGTCATTTGGAAGACTTTTTTCAATTTTGAAACCTTGAGTTTTGTGTGTTTCAATTTGGAATATTTGTTTTCTTCCTTCTTTTTTTATGTGCACTACACATTGTAGATTGAAAGAAAATAAATAGAAGGAATTCCTTTCAAATTGCATTTACTTGAAAAGAAAAAGAGAAAGTATATAATTTTGTTGGCGTGTTTTCGAAAGTAGCTTAGGAAAGGTTTTTTCTTTCATATTGCAATAACTTCATTTCATCATTTGGCATTGTTGTCCATTTCATTGAAAAGAAAATTAAGATTTCATGTTGTTGAGTACTTATTTGTCATTATAAACGAGTAAAGAACTCCCCTACCTGCTTTAGCTAGATTTCATCGAAAAGTAATTGTTGCATTGCATCATTCTCTACACCTTTTTGGAGTCGAGTCCTTTACACATCATTAGATTCATTACCGCACCCTTGAGTAAACCAACAACCATAAAACCAAGTTCTTAATAAAAATGATCTAGTAACTTTTCTTTTTTGGGCATGTACATCAACAGTAGATCAGGATAGATCTTTGGAATAGATTGTGAGGTGAACTCTCCAAAGCACCTAAAATAAACTTAGAATCTTACGATAGGGATATAAAATCCAATTTTCGTATAAGCATAGCCAGGACCCCCCTCTCACACAGGGGATAAACACAAGGTCATGTGCGGGAGAGCAGCAGAGATTACCCCTATGAGGCTTAACCAAACATAGTGGAACATTACTATATTGGGGATTCTTATTGAGAATCGAATTTTTTCATTTGGTCTCGGAACTTCGTGAATCATGAATCCATTCGAGGTCCTCTAGAGATTTTTTTGGTCCTCTTGTTCTCAGTCCTCTTGGATAATTTCAGACTTGATATCCTGCCCATACTTTTGGACCCGAATGTTGACTGTACCCGCCTAGAGGCTGACTACAATTTGGTGCCCTTAGTTTCCATAATCCTTAGGGTATATACACGAGGTGGTGGCAAAGGGGAGTCTTTGTTGTACCTAGGTCGGACGTTAGTCAAACTCACTCAAGCTCCTTGGAGGGTCACCTGCGGCTCTCGTCATAAGGGGACTTGTACCATGGTGTAAGTTTGTTAAGCAGGTCACCAACATAATTGATCCACCCACTCATCCCAACCCATTCTCACATTTTCCTGCAATGATGGATTGCATCACCAACTAGTATGTTCATTATGAGAAGTTATCAGTTTTTTTGGTTTGCTTCCTAGATTTTCTAGTGCATGCTAGTTTTTTTCTTAATCAACCTTAGGGTTGAGTCTATATCTATGGTGTCAGTTGTTTGGAATACCAACGAAGGAATCCCTTTTCAAGGGACGTTGTTTGTTTATCCTTCTGCAGGACACGTTGGTTCACCTTACATCACCACTTTGACTCTTCCTGGTCTCACGATTGGGTTACCGATTTGGTTATTTTCCACTCCAGTGAATTTCAATGCTCCTAGTGCTTCATTTGTAAACACTCCATCCTCAAATCATAAATCTCATGTTAATCCTCCTCCTTCTTTGCTCGTAGGGTCTTCTTCCACTTCTTCCTCTTCACCTAGTGAAATATCTACAACTAGTAATCAGGAGGACAAGAAGAAGAAGAAACAGAAGATTAAGAAGAAGAAAAATAAGAAAGAAGGAAATATTCCAACCACTCAAGACATGTTGGAAGTGATCAACCGGCCTCTAGGAATCATGTTGGGAGTGTTGATGGTGTTTTCACGTCTAAAAATTGCAAGCCCAAATTCCCTTGTAGGTTTTGCAAGGGTGATCACCTTCTCAAGGATTGCCTTGGTATTCCCAAGGTCATGGAAGTGTGGTCTCTGGTTTCTTCTCAATCTGTGTTATCAGTCGTTGCAGGTCATGCTGGTGACAACCCCTCAACTAGTAATTAGATTGGAAATAAGAAGGGTAAAGTCAAATTTCATTTCTTGTT
The DNA here is from genome assembly GCA_032191745.1 of Picea mariana. Classification (NCBI taxonomy): domain Eukaryota; kingdom Viridiplantae; phylum Streptophyta; class Pinopsida; order Pinales; family Pinaceae; genus Picea; species Picea mariana. The sequence goes on from JASDQU010209600.1 coordinate 9,926, forward strand.
ATGTAAGGAGATGCACCGCTCCTACCCTTTCCCCTGCATGGATGAAGCTTCATATATGTTGAAAACGATTGTTGATGTTCAACAAAAACTTCCAATAGGTTACCGTAAAATTTCTCCCAACCCGCCATTAGTTGATGAACTGGTCAATATGGTTCCCTCCTCGGTTAGTATGGTTGATCAAGTGGTCATTTTGGTTTCATCCTCCGTTGACCCAATTGATAAAGTGGGTGATTTGATTCCTTCATTGGTCGATCCCACTCATCCATCGAAGAGTGAAACCTAAGTGGTCGATCCAAGTACCTCCATGAAACATCAGGTCCATCAAGTGATTGATTTGATATTCCCATCCATTTATCCCACTCCTCCTTTGAAGAGTGAGGATGTCGCTCAGGTCTTTCTTGTCACTGCGGATTCCTCCGGACAAGGGGGCATTCCACCCGTTCCAATGACACCCCCTCCAAGCAATGTGATTACCATTGATTGGAATGCTCTAATAGAACCTCGTCTCCCTTCTTACGCGCCTATCCAAATCATTGTCAATTTTTTTGGTAGGCATATTCCTAACACTATAATAGACAAAGGAGATTTTTTTAGCATCCTATCCTCGAATGCTTGGCAATCTCTTGGTTCACCTCATCTTGCATTGGTGGCCCATAATCTATTGGATTTTAACAGAAGGGTTAGTCAACCTTTAGGGATCCTTCCTCAGTTTCCTATTACTTTGGGGGGGGAAATGGTCTACATTTATGTGATGGTAGTCCATGACCCCTTGGACTTTAATTTTCTCCTCATGCGATACTATGTTTATGCCATGAAATATTTTGTGTCCACACTCTTTCGAGTGATGTTTTTCCCTCATAATGGACACATAGTGACCATAGACCAGCTTTCATTCATTGGCCCTCATATGATGGTCAACAATCAGTCTTCCATAAATGGTCCTTATATGCCAGTAGGTCAATTATGTGGCAACTTGTCCCATGCATTCAACTCCGCATGAGAAGCAATCTCTCCCTTCTTATAAATTATATATGGTAGTTGACATGGTGATCTCTTCAATAGGGATTTTAGAGCATGATATCTCTACCCCTATTGTGCCCCTCAACATGTATTCATTCTCAAGTGTTGTTCTTCTATCTAACAAAGATATCTTGGAATCTATGGTCGAGGTTTGTCCCTTAACATGTATTCCTTCCATAGTATTATCTTCTTGGGAGCCATGATCAAGATTATCACTACAAGCATGGTTCCCATTTCTGTTTCAAGCTCATTAAAAATTGAAAAAAAGGTCTTGAGATCCAACCTAGCAAAGAGCACAATTTATTTTCAATTTCATACGCGTTAAAAAATGAAACCGATCTCCAAGCACAGTTATTTTCTTGTGTCAAGCTCGTTTAAAAAATGAAACAGACCCTTATGAGCATAGTTATTTTCCTGTGTCAAGCTCGTTAAAAAATGAAACGTTCGTCTCTCCCGTTGAGTTGATTCTTCCATTACAACTCATAGTTGAACCTTCATTCCATCTACCTTGGTCAGTTGATCCTTTTTCTTTCTCCCTCTCTGGTGAACATTTTTCCTATTAGTAACTAGGAGTCTATTGGGTATAGAAATTGGCGATAAGAGAAGAGTCAATGGATGAACCAAATCTTGGGGGCATGTCTCCAGCCTCTAGTTTTCATGCTAGAGTTAAGCCGCTAGCTTCTCAAGCTGGGGGAAAAGTACCAACCACCCACCTTTAGACTTTCCATTGGGAAGTGTCGAGCACATTTAGTTTTCTAGTTTCAAGCTCACAAAAAAATGAAACCTACCCAAGCATAGTTTTACTTTGTTTCAAGCTTGTGTAAAAATTAAACCAAACTCGAGCTTAGTCTTTGTTCTTTCTTATGATCGTAAATACATGAGAATGGCTTATTGAGCTTAGTCTTTTTTCCTTCTCTTTCTCATTAATACATGAGAATAGGTTACTGAGTATACTTTTATCTCTTTTTTAGACTTGTAAAACCTCTATGAAAAATGAACTCTTTGGAGTCTCCTTTAATCTCTTTTCAGACTCTCTAAACATGAAAAGATTGTCGAGTGAGCTTGTTTCCTTTCACACTCATTAAAAGGTTATAAAGGGTGTATTCTGAGTGATAGTTTACCCCTTTTTTAGCCTCGTTAGACTAATTACAAAAAATGAATACTCTAGTAGAGCATGATTAGAAGAGTTCTCCTAGGTATCATTTTATAATTTTTCAGACCCTAGGGACTAAATTTACAAAAAAGTTCATTGTGGAGTCTTATTTACAACCTTTTCAGACTCTCTAAATATGAAAAACCCATCGACTTTACCTTCTTTGGACTCGTAAAACCAAACATTGAAGGACCCACATGGAACTGAACCCCTCCTTCATCAGGTTGATTAAAAATATGACGAGGGAGTCATCACCATATGAGCTATATCGAGCATTTGTTATCCTCCTCAATTTCGTAAACTAGAAGGAGGTACTCGCCAATCATGGTGGAGAATTTTTCCATCTTATTATCTTCATTCTATGGAAGAAATTATTACTTTGAGTCGCCCTTGAACAATGTACTTGTTCTATCATCATATATAACAGTCAATTCATCCATTCTCTCTCATTGAACACCATTTTGTGTTTCGTGTTCTACTCATTTGTCCATGACCAGTTATTATGGTATTCATCTGAGTTAATTCTACTGAGTCAAGCCATTTGTCGTGAATACTTGTTCAAGGAAAGTTCTGTGTTAGCCACATGCAGTCCTTTTTTCTCTTCTCCCAACCATCCTTGTGTCAATTGTGCTCCATTATTATTTTAAAACCATATATCTTTACATGTTTCGTGTCAATTGATGGGGGATCCGTAAGTGTTCTCCTTCGATGGATTTCAACCTGTCGACTCCAACTCATTATCCATGATTGAAATCTAGAAACCCATCAGTACCCTGGGAATCGCAGAAATCAATAGCAGGTCTCCTTGCATTTCGACAATGGATTTACATCATTACCTCTTGTCAAATGAATCTACGAGTTTTTGACGCCAAATCCTTTATTCACACTTTGTAGATTGTACTAGGTATATTGGGTTCCATAATAATCATTGGTGGATTCCCTCACATATGTTAATGGTATACATTAATGACCAGTAATCAAATGATTTCTACCATGCTCGACTTCAACTCATTTATTCTCATTTCATAGATTCATACCATCCGGATGTAGGATGAAGACCTTGGGAAAAATCATACTTTTGTTAGATGATATTCTTTCCCAAGATGCAATAGAGAATATTCATGAGCACTTCATAGATTTCTCAGTTATTGAGTCATCTCATTGATTTCTATGATGTGACATAGATCCACATTTGTGTTAGAAATAATATATGTGCTTGTTTAACCATACACAATAAAAAAATATTGTCACCCAACCGTAGGCCGAAGCCACCCTCGAGCACTGTAACCTTGAAAGAGAATAATTCTGGAAGCAAACCCTAGGCCTAATAGCCAATTAAGGTAGCATATCACTCTCTAGAGTTATCATACCAAGAAGAAATTCCAAACCATAACCAATAGAAATTCCAAGCCTAAATTGAGAATACAGGTTACAATAGCTGCAGCTGCAACTACTCTCCAGACTTGCGCACTTACTCAGTTTCTGCAGTGCGCACTCTTATATTTCTGCAGTTGCGAGTTGTGTGTGTCAAATGAGATCTAGTGACCTGTATTTATATTATTTCTCCTTAGCTTTCTGAGTCGACTTCTCATTCTGGAGGCTAAACACTCAATATTAAATATTTCCTTTAGCTGACTTGTCTTCTAGGGTTATGTCCAATGCTTTAGGGTTTCTTCTTGCTTCCTGGAATATTCTATTCTCATCAGGGTTACATGTGGAGGTTAATACCTCTCGCGACTACCATAACATCAACACTCCCTCCTAGATAGGGAGGTATTGAAGGAAATGGTTTTTTAGCACAAACATACCATTCAACCGGTAGCATCATCATAGCCATACAGGCTATCTCATGATTAGATCACGAGCACCGTCATCACTATCAATATCATCTGATAGCATCAAATGTATCATCTCTCAAAGCCATACTCCATCTGAGTAATTAGGCATGATGATGAATAAGTCACTCACTCCACAGAGTGATACAAGAACCTTTCTTCTAATTTGGACATATGTCCTAGAAGAATAACTATTCCAACAGATGTTGGAAGTCACGCCATGTGCTACAAGGAATATTCTTCTAATCCAGACATACGTCCTAGAAGAATAAATGTCCTAGACCATTTTTCGTCTGGAGAATGTTTTTCCATCAGCACACTGACTGTCCATCTAGCTGATAATCATTTTCAACATTATTGATAGTCTACACGGAAATCAAAACAATGTCATTCAATAGAACACAACTGTGTCTATCCATAGTAGTACAAAACTACTATCCAATGGTACACTACCACACCAAGTAGCACATGACTACTTAATCAGTAACACATAGTCACAACCAGTGGAACACATCCACCACAGTAGCATACATCTATTGTCCAGAGACATACAGTCTTCATAGAAATCATATCATATGATATCAACCTGCACAGAAACAATATCATGATACAAACTAAGTCATTTGGGCCATTCTTCCACTCACATATGTGAGATATGGAAGAGAATCTTCCCTCAGAAAGTAATGGGTTGTTTGGACTATTCTTCTCAAGCATAGAAGAATAATTGTCCTTGATTTCTGAGCCTGGACCATTCACCTAATTGGGCCATTCCTACGGCACTAATCATAGTGCTACCTGGATAGAATGAGTTTTCCCTAGGGAATGTATGTCCCTGATTGTTGAACCTGGACCATTTACCTAACTGGGCCATTCCTCTGGTATTAAACATAGTGCAACCTGGATAGAATGAGTATACCCTAGGGAATGATTGTCCTGCACCAACCTCCAAAATGGACCATTCACCTAACTGGGCCATTCCTCTGGTACTAAACATAGTGCAACCTGGATAGAATGAGTATGCCCTAGGGAATGATTATCCTGCACCAACCTCCAAAATGGACCATTCCTCGAAACTGCTCACAACTGTGAACTTCGAAAGAATGACTGTCCAACGAGGCAAACCATTCTACTTGACCACTACTCAAAGTGACTACCAAGAAGAATGATTGTCCTAGACCATTCCCCCACACTGGCCACAAGGGGAATCGTTTTCTATGGTACATCAACAATCTATCGAACCATTTTCATTACGAAAATGACTGTCCGATCTGGACCATTTTCCGAACTAGAAAATGCCTTTCCGTCAGAAATCTCAAACCACTTTCTAAACTGGAAAGGAACTGCTCATCCTGGACCATTTTTCGAACCGAAAGCTGACTGTCCATAAATCAATAATACATCAGTGCTACCTCCCAACCTTGGATTAATCTCTTCCTTTTTCAATAAGGAAGTCGTCTCCATGAGCCCTAGCTTGCAAAATTTTCATCTTGGACAAAGGTTTTACCAGAATATCTACTATCTACTCATTTGTGGAGATATATTGGAGAACCACTTCTATTTTCTGGAATTCATCACGAAGAATGTAATGCTTGATCTCAATGTACTTTGGTCTGTTATGGAACACCGGTTTTCTCTGAAGGCTTCATGTAGCTATGATCATTAAAATATATATCATAGTCGAATTCAACACTTTTGTTTCCTGCTAGCTCATGACATCGTGGCAAGGCTCAAACTGAAACATATCCAAGTAGCACTTCTTCTGTCATCATGAGAGTTTTCCATGGATTAGAAATCCATCATCCCAGACTTCTGAGTAACTATTCTGATATCTCTATCATATAAATTTTTCACCAGGCTTTTGTTGTATATGAGATACTTTGCATCAAGTTGTTTGAATCCATACAAGGTATTCTTATATCAGCATACATGGGTCTCTTTCTGGTATACCTCAAAAACTTGAGATTTCTTTACATAAGCTTCTTCCTCAAATGCTCTAATTTGGGAAGAACAGTATTTTACAAAAAATTGATGTAAACTTCAATCTATGGATACTACAGGAGATATAATAGCTTAGAGAGAGGTATATTTGGTTTACAGAAACAAGCTATTATCATAGTCTTCTCCTCCTTCAGGAAGAACCTCTAGTTCTTAATCTCGCAATGCTTCCATTCATAATCCTTTTTCACATATATTTTTCTTCATCATATCTTCCATTACTTATGCTTGATTTCTTCTAGTGGGTTCAAACCAAGTTGGTAGTCTTGTGATTCTTAGTATAATAATGGGTTGTTCTAGATTTTCTTTCTTTCTTGGAATCTTCATGTTCTTCCTCATGTTTCACTTTATCTCTTGGGTCCATGGAGTCTTCTATAGATTCCATGCCCTGAAGATTTCAACTTCTTCCTTTCATCATAGGATCATGGATGTAGATGGACAACCAAGGATACTTTAAGGCTTCTTTTCGAAGAAGACTTCTTCTAGATTCAAACTGAACAGGTATTGTTTATCATGGTTGCTACTTTCAAATGGAACATGGATAGATACTTCATAGTCCTCGATGGATCACATCATTTAGGATTAGATCCCTCCTAATCATTTCTTTATGCATGAATGCATGCTCTTCTTTTGGAATTATATAATCAAATCCCTCCATCTGAGAGAACCCACGCTTTCGTCTGCATCCTTATTTCCTTCTGCAAAGTGTCACAAGTCTTTTTCTAATTTTCTCTTGATTGTTGACTTCTTTCTTTTTTTACTTCTTCTAGGTTTCTTCAAGTCTGATTCTGATTTTGGCTTATCTTGGAGATGTTACTTATGTAATAGCTTCCACAGGAATTGTTACCAAGGATTGTCACTGTACTTCATCTTTTCATGCGTATTGCTTGACTTGCAGTCATCGTGATAGCAGTCCTTATCTTGTTATTATTCCATAGGTATTGTTTCACTTGAACATCTTATCTTATAAGAAATATATATGCAAGATATGTACATAACTATGTAAACATGGTATGTACAAGAACTATGAAGAATATC
>JASDQU010209601.1:3454-21391 GCA_032191745.1 Picea mariana
GGGTGTTTTTGAGATGCCTGGACCCACAGGAGGCCCAGAAGGTTATGTTTGATTTTCATAGCGGCCTTTGTGGAGGTCATCATTTCTGGAAAACCACGGCCCACAAGATACTCCAAGCTGGGTATTACTGGCCCACTTTATTCCCCGATGTTTGCAAGGAGATCAGAGCTTGCATCAAATGCCAAAAGTTCTTAGGAAGACAGCAGCTCAAATCGCTGCCATTAAAACCCATAGTAGCTTCGGAACCTTTTCAGCAGTGGGGGTTGGACTTCATCGGAGAAATTCATCATCCCTCAAGTGGTCAGCACAGATGGATCCTGACTACAATAGATTATTTCACCAAGTGGATAGAAGCTGTCCCCACCAGAAGCGCATCACACAAAGTAATTATTAGCTTCCTGGAGGATATCATAGCCTGATTTGGCTGTCCCAGCAGGATCGTCACCGATAATGCTGCTTCTTTCAAATCTGAACCTCTAATTAAGTTCTGTGAGTAGTTTCATATCTCGCTAATTCACTCCACCCCCTACTATCCCCAGGGAAATGGTTTAGCAGAATCCTCTAACAAAAGCCTAATAAAGATCATCAAAAGATTGTTAGAGGATAACCAAAGAGCCTGGGATTCAAAGTTGAAACTTTCTCTGTGGGTCGATCGTGTCACGACGAAGAAGTCTCTGGGAACTTCGTCGTTTCAACTAGTCTACGGAGCAGAGGCGGTTTTCCCTGCTCAGCTCACCTTACCTGTGGCTAAGTTATTTCAAGACTACGAGGGAGAACCAGATCATATGATCAGAAGAATTCACCAGATAGTGGAAGTGTAGCAGATCAGAGAAAAAGTGAGGGACGCAGTTTACAGTCATTAGCAGAAGATCAAACAGGCTTTCGATAGAAAGGTCAGGAAAAGGGAGTTCGAGATCGGGGATTTGGTATTTAAGTGGGACGCACCTAGACAGGATAAAGGCAAACACAGTAAGTTCGACGCCCTCTGGATCGACCCCTTTAAAATATCTGAGATTTTCTCCAACAACACATATGGGTTGCAGGATCTGGAGGGTGAAGAGGTTTTCAATAGCCCAGTGAATGGACATTTTTTGAAAAAATGTTTTATTTGAGCCTTAGACGACTCTTCTGTTTGTAAATATTGTCTTTTAGTTCTTTGTTTAGTTTCTTTTTGCATGTTTTTGGCCTAATAAGTGACTCCATATCCCAATAGCAAGGCACTGAAGCTGCAGAAGGAGTTCTTAGAGCATCACAGGGATGAATCTATCCCCCATGTAGACTAATGTTAGCGAAAATTCTTGTCTTGGGATCGAAAGCATTCGGGTCTGCAAGTTGCGCGAAATGATCAAGCGCAGCACGGGAGAATCCCTGTTTTTCCAAGTAGCAGGTCAAGCGAGCGGGCAAAATGTCGTCGGCAGCATCCAAGGTCTATTTTTGCGAAGTAGATCGACGGTCGGTGGGTAATTGCAGTCAGCCGAGTCACGCCAGTATAGCGCAGAACTTTTTTTTTTAAAAGAGATGAACGGTCAGAAGTATCCGTGGAGAACTCGCGAAGTAACGAGGGCCGTTGATCGCGATCAGTTGATGCGTGGGTTCATTTCTTGAACTCGAGGTTTGTGAGTTCGAAGGGTGGACCATATCCTTTGGTTGCGTGAGATCGCAAGTCGCGAGAATTGTGGAAAGGAAAAGAGCCATCACCTCTCGGGATTTCGCGGAGGGAGAGTGCCAAGGTTCGACACTCCAACTCGCGAGGCCACGAGTTGCGAGGGGCGCTAGCACTTAGGCCTTAGCCGACGGTTACGTGTGGAGGGAACCGACAGTAAAAAGGACTATACAATATTGCCAAGAAGATCTCAGCCATCCATCTAGAGTGACACGTGGTGCGTGATTGGGCTCCATAGCCTCCTCGCCCTTCGAAACCTTAAAGAATGAGGACCAGCCTCCTCCTAGCTACGAGAAGCGAAGCACCAAAAGCATTCAGGACTCGGGCCCACAGTATCGTCGAAAGTGATCTCAGCCGTCTATCCCACATAGACACGTGGTGCGTGATTAGGCCCTATTGCCTCTTTGCGCATCTCGACTTTGAAGAGTGAGGACTAGCTCCTTCCCATCCGCGAGAAGCGAAGTGCCAAGGCTCCTGAGCATATCATCTCGGCCACTCCCTGAGGAAGCAGTTAATGAAAATCAAGTGGGTGGTTGAAACCTCCTTTCAGTCATTAAGTAAGGGGAATGGAGGGTTTGGTGAGCCACCTTCTCGCAGGGGTCTTGTGTATCGATTTTCTCGAAGATGCCATGCCGAAGTCTTCAGCTCGACAGAGAAGTCTGCACACGCTATCTGAACACTTATTAGCTCAGCTACCCTCCTTATAGGAGCCATGCATAGTTAAGGTGGCATTTAAAGAAAGATATCAGTACGAGTTTGATTGAAGGGACACCCAGCCTTGGGTGACTGAGGCACGCCTCTGTGAGGAGAATTTTCCTGAGTATATAAACTCAGTCTTTGTATTTTGTAAGCATCGATGGTAGAGCAACGCTCCCAATTGTAAAGTTTTAGCAGATATCCTAGCTCTGGTTATGCATCTTTATGTAAGATTTCTTGTTTAATTTCAGACAGTCTTTCTTTTCCCATCTAAGTTTTCATCTTACACTAAGAGAGTTCATGATCGACTGATTCGCACGAATTATGGCATTTATGTTGTGAGAAAGGATTTATTGTGGCATTATTGTTTTCTCTGGTTTTCTGTGTTTGAGAGTAAGAAGATCTTGCGTTTAGATGTCTTCTTCCACAGTCTGTTAGGAACCTGATGTTTATAACAGGCCTTTGCATCTCTCTGATACAAGTCCTCCCTCTACTCACCCTTACTACAACTCACTGTCTGAAGATATCTAAGACCTCACTTGCCCATGCATGCCTAGCCTAGTTTCAGAGTTGGAACCACATCATTTGAGTCAATCTCCATTTGATCACCCCATTAAACAAATTGTGACATAAACTGATGGGCGTCAGGCTCTTCTCCTGCTGCAATCTAGGGGTGACTTTTGACGCTAACAGACTCCAAGCATTGTAACCATATATTCTTGATCTGACATCTCATATGTAAAGACAGTGCAAGATAGAGCTGCTAATTCAGTGTATTGTTTTGAAAATTAGGTCTATGTCATCCAATATTGTCCCACAATGTATCCAAAAGTCCCTTGAGCAAGGAGCACATGTTATTAACCTCTTTCTATTGGTGATAAAGTTCGAAAATAATTGAATATCTAATTAACTTAATTTGTAGATTGATTTTTTTTTGTCGAGTTTCAATAAGTAATGAAAATTGTCAAAAATAATGATAGTATTCATGTCCAAAAATATATTATGGCTCTACAACATCAGATAATTAAATCATAAGTTCCATATGCCTTTGAATTAAGTCGTAAGTGCTATATGGCTTCTCACACTTTCCTAGGTCTATTGGCTTCACACTTCCCTAAGTCTATCTCGCTTCAAGGTTCCTTCACTTTGCATTGTTTATAGTACATTGTAACACGTGTTTTAGGAAAGACAAGCATTGATGACCTTACAGTGACACATTGTATCCATCCATATTTGCAAAGAACATGACTCGAGAGACTTCTAATTGTGCTTCAACTTAACAAATCAACCGTTCACATGTCATTGTGTGTCACCAGATAGAAGTATCGTGCTACCTCATCAAGCTTTCTCAAACTAGCTATATTCAAGCTGCATGACCAAATTTGCCACAGTTCTTCGAATGGATGGCGAGAACGTTGGTAGGTGTGAGAATTTGGAGTTGATATGATTCCACACCCACTTCAAAATCGACATGGAAAATTCGAATGAATGGCGAGAACGTTGGTAGCTGTGAGAATTTGGAGTTGAGATTCTCCCACACCCACTTCAAAATCGACATGGAAAATTGGGCGTTGTCTAACTGTTCTACGAAATGTTTTTTTTGGCTGGAATTCGACAACATAAATATTCACAAAATCAATATTTTTTGTTGTTTAAAGTCAATTTCTGAATACATAAATGAAAAAACTTAATGATGCTCTCATTGATTCTCCAATGATAGTTAAATATACAAAACTTGCTAACATTCTTGAGATTGCCTATTTAATGTTGGAAAAGGTGATAGAATATGCCCTAATATAGGATCGTGTTTCAAAATCACAACCAAGATTTCCTTATCCACACAAAAGGATGTGATGAGAGATTTCTTAGAAAGCAGGGGAAAACTATCAATTTTTTTTTTTAAACCTACAAAAGGCGTGGCAATAAAAATGATAAGATCGTCGTAAGTATGGCATTTGCATCGCAAGGTATTTATAGGTGTTTTTCTTTGCCACGCTTGTTCGTCTCTATTGCGACGATCTTTCGTCGCTACTTGCCACGCTTTAACCTTCACAAGTATGACATTTGCGTTGCAAGCTATTGATAGGTGTTTTTCTTTGCCATGCTTGTGCGTCTCTACTTGCCACGCTTTAATCGTCGCAAGTATGGCATCTGCGTCACAAGCCACTGGTGGGGTTTTTACTCTGGCACACTATTGTCGCTATTTCCACACTTTTCTGTTGATATTGCGATGATATTTCCATCGAAAAAAAGTATGCCTCTTTTTAAAATGGTGACACGTGGCGGTCTTATTTTGTTGATGTTTCCATGAAAAATTAATACATGGATATAGCGACGAAAAAAGTACCACAAAAAAAATTATTTTCCTTCGTGGAAAGTGTGATGGATATGTGTGGCAATAGCAACGAAAAACTGTGGCAAATTTGGTCATATGTAGTAGTGACCCTAGTCGTGCTCTTGTAGGTTAAAGTTCTAGGGTTTGTAGTGAACTACCCTAGTCTTTATCTTATAGGTTAAAGTCCTAAGGTTCGTAGTGGACTACTTTAGGGTTTTGACTAAAATCCATTTTGATCTCTTGCTAAAGGCCTTTACAAGACATAGGATGACCTATTAGGGTTTGTAGTGGACTAACTTGAGTTTCTCTTGTAAAGGGTTAATACCTAGGGTTTGTAGTGGACTACCCTAGGGTTTAATTATTGAGTCTTTTCTTGCATTTGATCTCCATAGAATTTGCATATTTGACTCCATATTCCCAAGGAAGCTAGACAACACTAGTCTTTTCTCTTTCAAAGTGACCTTAAAACCCAAATTTATTTCCTCTTGACATCTTGTGGTAGATTTAGGTCTTATTTCATTTTCTTGACATTTCTTAACTACTTGTAGCCTAATGTCTAGGGTTTTGTTGCATTATTTACTTTAAAGCATCCCTTTATTGCATCATTGTTGTGGTTTTCAACCATCTAGGTCTTGACGTCTTGCATGTTTTGAAGTTGTTTCATGCTGTTTTATGTTTCAACAAGTATTGGTTACCTGATGTGTTAGGATTAGCTTGCATTTCATCCCTCTTTCATTGCATTTTGTTGGTATTATTATGAGAACCGAAGAAACCCTAGGTAGGGTTACAACACTGAAGACATGATCTCCATAAACAATGATCGATATTATTATTTAACGATACAATATTACAATGAGGGTCCTCACTCTTATAAAGAGCTCGAGAGACCAAAACCGTAACCCTAGGATGAGAAAAACCTAAAAGATGAAAAACCTAATCTTTTAACCTAAATTCACTAAGGTGAATTTATTACATGGGTAAGGATTATATCTCTAATACCCACGCATAAGGAGTATAGTGATGAAATATAACAAATCGATATAAAATACATATACTGAATGTAAAACACATAAACCAAACACTAAACATCAGTAAGATCCTTTAGAAGCTTCTTCTTTGAACACAATTCCTAGATTAAATTGAGCTCCATCAAGCTACCTCATAACCCTTGTAATGGTGTAGCTATTGAGTTAAATTCCTGAGTTCCCAGATTCCACTTCCACGAACTCCCAAATCATGAATCTCCCAAAGTCAATTACTGGACAACAATCCACATGCATGTCACATAACCTCACTAGTAGATTGCAATCCACATGCATGTCTCTCCAACTAATGAGGGATCTTTCCCTAGATCCACAACTCTTAAACTAATTGGGAAATCATCCATTTTGAGTTGTTAACTAATCCCTTGGTGTCTTCAAAGCATGGGCTTCCTAAAATGCATAAAATCCCTTTTCTTCAGTAGACTTTTCCCCATTTTCAATATCTAGTGGATCTTCAATCATGGCTACACTCTCTATATGTTGTCTATCTTTGACCTTTCCCTTAAGAACATAAATAACTCGTTGTCTACAATTCCAAGTTGTATGACCCATCTTCTTGCAATAGTGGCGTTTGAATTTTGTGGGTGGCTCTTCAATTCCTTCTCCAATTCGCACAACGTACCAACAAATATTGTTCGTCTTTCCCTTTTTCTACACCAATAGCTACACCTTCTACTAGGAAATTCGACTTGATTCCTTTATAACACCCCTCGACGAATGAGTTATTAGAAACCATGGAAATTAATCAAATTCTCATATGACGACTCTCTATATATGAACTTGGTGGCTCTCTATACATGTCAACTTTGGTGGAAGAATTTATGAGAAAATCCATTGGAGAAAATCGACCTGCATTCAGTCGCTATAATTCGTGGTTATATTAGATCTATGTTTTTCAAATTGACCTAAGTTCAGTCGTCGTAATCTGTGGTTCTTTCATATCTACATTTTTTTTCTTGTTGTTGTAGAATGGTGTTTCTGACCTAGAATCTCTTTGATGCTATCCTTAAACATTTCTTCCAACTCGTTAAGGGAAACAACTCCAGTGATGGCTAATATTTTTCCACAATAACACTTTCCTACATATTTCTCGCACATAGTCTTTCCAACGTGGTTCCAATGAATTTACAGGGAAATTTAAGAGCTTAATTTCACCATTTACATGAAATTCCCATGTCAACACCTACGTCCAGACCTTTTCTATGTGGATTAAAAAATTGTGGCCCCTCTTCCGAATAACATGTGACTCATTTGACTGGTTGCTAGGGAAATGACGACATTCTATTCCTTTGGGTGTTCTATTTGCATCTCGTGCCGGTGACTCCCACTGTTTGATACACCGACTAAATATGTAACACTGATAACTCCCAAGACTTAATATAATAACTTCAAAACTTTTATACGACGGGAATATATTTTCTTCTATGCAAATGGTGGTTAGATCAAATCCAGCTAGATCTGATAACGAACCCGCTCTGATACCATATTATGAAAAACGAAGAAACCCTAGGTAGGGCTACAATACCGAAAACATGATCTCCATAAATAGTGAACGATATTATTATTTAATGGTACAAAGATATTATTATTTAACAGTACAATATTACAATAAGGGTCCTCACTCTTATAAATATCTTGAGAGAACAAAACCCTAACCTTAGGAGATGAAAAACCTAAAAGACAAAAACCCTAATCTTTTAAACTAAAGTCACTAAGGTAACTTTATTACATGGGTAAGACTTATATATCTAATAGGTTTTAAGAATGTTATATTTCTGCTATCATAACTTGTCACATCGCTAAAGTAGTCATATTTATTGACAAGTTTTATGACAACCATAACTTTTCTTTTGATTTGTAGTGTTTTAGGGCATTTATTTGACTTGTTGGACTTGGTAATTTTCACTCATTTCCTTGAAACAGCTCACACACAAAAGTAGAATTGCTTTAATTAACCACCTTGTGTTTACCTTGAACCCTGATCTAAGTGGTGGTATAATTGAGTAACCAAGATAGGAGGTCATGGACTTGATTCAATCTTGCTGTAGGAAGCGTCCCTTGTGTTGGATTCCAATTATTCACTAAAACGAGTGAAGTATTTTCTAAGGTGATAGTGGCAAGTAATTCCATATGTTACACTATTCAAGCATCTTGTTAAGGCTTTTCACAAGTGCTATTGGGTGATAACATTTTGGTGTCGTTTCTGGGGAGAATTGAGTCATTCTTCCTCAAAATTTGAAGTCTATGCTTCAACACTCTTCGGGTGAGATTGCATCAAAGCCTTACTTAGATAGCTTACTTGATGACTCCATTGAGGGAATAAACCCTCTACCTTATGCACATTTTGATGAACCTTTTCTAGCAATATCATCCGACAACTCCACAAAACCTAAGTGTTGAAAACACTAATCAAGGACCTAATATAATGTTTTCTAATCCTACCAAGGTATATAAGAGAATATCTCCTCATAATTACCTTGTAGTAAAGTATTTATTTGGTGGGAGACTTCATTTATCTCCAATGTCTTTGCAACCATGGGTTACTAATGCCTTCAAGCCTTTAGATATGTTCGGGATCCAAGGGTACCCTCATGTTATGCATGATAAGTTTGATAAATGGTTGCCTAAATTTCCTGGTAATAATGTCATCATTGATGAAGAGCATATATATACCTTTTATGCATGATTTCATAATCACCCTCTTAATAATGATGATGAAGATGTTGTCATGAAACTCTTTGCTGCCTCTCTAGTTGAAATCCAATAAAGTGGTATAATAAAATTCCTGACAAAAGTATTAAGACTTGGAAAGATTTTCATGACACTTTTATGAAAATATGGGACATAAAGAAGAATAGTAGGTTATTGTTAGTCCATATTAATTAAATGAAGAATAAGAAAAATGAATAAGTAAAAGAATTCGATACAAGATTTGAGAATTTACTTAAGAAATTTCCTAATGATATTAGTCTAAAGGAAGGTGTCGTCCTTCTCCAATATACAAATTCCTTTGAGGGGAAATTTGGATTTATGCTTAGGGACAAGTCCCCAAAGACCCTTTTAGAAGCACAAGAGCAAGTTACTAAGATTGAGGAAAACCTCTTGGATTCTTATAAGGTAGAACCTTTTCATGTCCCTCTTGCTAAAGTTAAGACCAAGCCTAGGATTATGAATAATGTTAAACCTACCCAAGACTTTGTAACACTCTTGGTATAAAAACATGGGCAAATAACAACGGAAGTTTTGAAAAATCAAAGTCTCATTATGAATAAAATGTTGAATATTGAGTAGCTTCGAAAGATATTCTTATTGTATTTGACCAAGAAACACCCTAAATAATGTTATTATATTATATTTATTAAGACGACCTTATTGTGCCTTTGTAAAAGTCGGCCCTATTGTGCCTTGACAATTAAATGTAAATTAAAAGGGTAAAGTGACAGGTCAGCCCAGACCTAATTTAGGGAGGCCAAGTTACTATTTATAAGGGAGGCTAACATGTCACTTGTTCACTCACTCATAGGTCTGCAACAAGAGGAAAAGTGCACAAGTCTTAGAGGAGAAGAGACAACAACTATGTGTGACGTCAAGGAGGGTTTATTGTCTATCTCTTGGATTCATCTTGGTCAAGTGATGCGCTACTCTTTCCTAGTGAGGGAGTAGAGGAGGATCTTCTACCTTGCTAGTTCTCTCTTGGAGAGAAGCATTGTTCTTGGTTGGATAATATATATTGAGGAAGTTTTCTGAGTTTTATTCCCCTGGAGGGTTTCCCAGGATAATCTTTGTATCTCTCTTGTTTTTGTGATTGCCTCTCTTTTAGTGATCTTATATATGTAGTTAATGTGCTAAATGATTGCAATAATAAACAAGAACTGTAACTTCTAGATACATAAGTAAAATATCAACATGGTATCAGATCAGGTCTAAAAGAGACCAACTCAAAGTCTATAAACAAGTGGCTAGCCTCAAGGCCCCCTCTCCAAAATTTAGTTTTCAGTGTTGCAGTTGCTGCAGAATTAGGGTTTTCGCATAAGCCCTAAGTGTGGTGTTTTCCCTATTTAAGGAGGACGTTGGAGAAAGTAACCACACCTAAGAGCTCACCCTAGGAGGGCACATCTATTCCCTGGATCAGAAATTTGAAAGTTGAAGGTTGAAAAATTAGGGTTTCCTCATAAACCCTAGGTCTGGTTGCAGTTGCTATAGATTTTGTGACAGATTTCATCTTTGACTCAGAAATATATTTGGTAAGGTCTAAGATCCTCATCTTGAAAATCTATTTGTTATTTTTACTTATTCCAGGCAGGATGAATACCAGTACCAAGCTTGACGAGAAGCTTGAAGGAGTCGATGACTTCTGATCATGGAAGTATAGAGTAATGCTCATTCTAGAAGAGAATGACCTTGCAATTTTTGTTGAACAAGATATTGAAGAGCCAGAGGGAGATGAGGCCAAATCCAAATATAAGAAGGATCTAACCAAAGCAAAGAGGATCATTGCCGATTCCATCAAGAACCATTTGATTCCTCATGTTTCAACATTAAAAACCCCAAATCAAGTGATGGGTGCCTTATCTCGTCTATTTGAAGGCAAGAACATCAATTGGAAAATGAACTTGAGGACACAACTCAAGAATGTAAAGATGAAAATTTTAGAAACCATACAATCCTACTTCACAAGAGTTTCCTAGATTAAATAACTTGAAGCTATTGGAGGCTCAGTCAAAGAAGCTGAGATAACGATGACCATATTAAATGGTCTTCCAAATTCTTGGGAATCCTTCATCCAAGGAATCTACTCTAGAAGAAAGTTAGCAGAGTTCAGCCGGTTGTGGGAAGACTGTACTAAAGAAGAAGCTAGATTAGAGGCAAGAAAGGAAAATATACAGAACAATGAAGATCAAGCACTAACAATTCACACAAAAAAAGGAAAGAACAAGAAAGAAGTTCACTCTCACAAATATTTTCTAAGCCTCATAAAAGAAAAGATTCTCATAAAGATCTCTCAAGCTTCATATGCTTCATTTTCCAGAAGATGGGACATATTGCAATAAATTGTCCTCAAGCAAAAGACCAAGATAAAACCAGGAAGTTTAAAAGGCATCGTGCCCATTTCACGGGAGAATATGAACTTGATCGGAAAATAACAAAATAAGGTAATCCAAATGAACTATATCTTCTATGATATAGGACTTAGCGCTTTCAAAGCACTTGATTAATATCAAGTGATATTGATAGCTATATCTCGTTTCCTTCTACATTTAATTTTTAGGAAGTAAAAGAGTTGGAGTATTGTTGCACCATGAGGGTCAAGTACAAGTATTGAAGAAGTATCATCATTCATCCAAACATCATATAGATCAAAGTAAGCATTTTGAAAAATGCACGCTCCAGGTATACACCCTTCATATTTGATTTCATTTTTAAGTTTATTAACATTAGATTTTATGCATTTCTATCTTAGCTTGTTGGATCATTATCCCTGGTACAGGAATCCAACAAAGTCTCATTTAAAATCAAGAAATAGTTTTTGTTCTTGGGGGTGGCATATGTAAATTCCTATGGTTGGGTGACAATGATGTGACATTGTATATGGTAAAACAATCACATTAGAATAGAACTCACAATGTTTTGTAGTTTACCAAAGAAGAAGACTTGGTCAATGGATAATGAAGCCACCTTGACATGAAGCAAAATTCGTTTGAATTCTGACTCATCTTTTCATCTTAAGACTTGGTATTCAACACCAACTATATCTTGCAGAAACTATGAGTTTATTGTAGACACAAAAGAAGTCAAGGCTCAGAGGGAGCAAGAAAGTTAGTAGAGCTAGAAGGGCCTACCCAGAACCATTGCAATAATAAGGAAGAGACCAACATGGTCCCGTGACACTTTACAAGATGCAAAGCCATATATCATTGACTAGCCATATGATGAGAAGAAGTTGGCTCCACCAGTGGTGAGGCAGGTGACCCCACCAATTACCAACTTAGAAGGAGCTAGATTTCAGAGGGAGTCATCCCTCATGATCTAGTAAGGAGGAGAAACCTCCCCAGGACCATTCATAGAGATGCACAAATTCTGATTTGTGTCCAGAGGATTCTCCCAGCGAGAGGGAGAAGACTACGATGAGACACTTTCTCTAGTAATCAGAATATGTATACATAGAACAAACATGATTCATTAAAATAAGCTGACACAGTATGATATTCAGAGGGAGCATGTATGACAACCCATGTATTTTAGATTGAGTTATCTCCAGTGCTAGTTGCTGCAATACATGAGTCGATCCATGGAGACATGACCACAATATAAGATTGAGTTAAATCCAAAGAAAGAATATAATCTACCCTCAATGTCAGTCATTGAGACGCTCTCAGTTTTAGATGAAGCTTTTTTCGTGATAGAGTAGAGGAGTTGCTCCTAGAGTTCAACAACTATAGTGAGAATGGTGCAGTCATTCTCAGCTTCAGAAAGAGAATCTACAGGTGTAGAGTCCCAGTTCCATAAGGAACAATTGCAGAGAGAGTAGAGGACATACTCTTAGGCAATGAGACAGATAATTCTTTGCAGAAAGCACAAAGAGCTAGCACATGATTGTGTAGATTGAATTGCAATTGAGCAAATGTACCAGTTTGGTACAATGTGATGTGAAAATTTTGGTTCAAATAAAGCATAAGGACATATATATGTTTTGAGATGAAATACATGTTCACATGATTATGAAAAAACATGTGATGAAGTACCTAAAGGGTACAATCGATTATGGACCCAGATATATCTCGGATTGTGAGATAAGATTGTAGGGCCACACAGATTCAGATTGGGCAGGCAGTGTCACATACCTAAAAAGTATATTCAGATGTTGCTTTAGTATGGGATCAACTATGATCTCATGGAAGCAAGCCTATATGGCACTCATTTCTGAAGAGGCAGAGTATGTAGCAGCATGGTCAGGTTGTTGCGAAGCAGTGTGGCTTCGTAAGTTGATTACATAATTGTTTGATCTCAAGTTGGAGGAAACCTATATCTCTTATGACAACCATAGTTGCATAAAGTTGTCAATGAACCTAGTGTGTCATGACAAGTCCAATCATATCGAGATAAAGTACTATTATATCTGAGATATGATACATAAGGGAGCAGTAAAGATCTAGTATATCACCACCGACAAACAGGTAGCAGGAAGTTATGTGTTCCCCAATAGCGGGAAGTGATGTGTTACCCAGTAGAGTGAAGTGATGAGATCCTCAGTAAAGGAAAGCTATCCCAGTACAGGTTGGTAACCCCAACATAGGATGGTACACTACCCCAACGCAGGTTGGTAACCCCAACGTAGGCTGGTACACCACCCCAGTGCAGGTTGGTATGCTACCCTAGCGTAGGTTGGGTAACCCCAATGCAGGTTAGTACGCTACCCCAGTGCAGGTTGGTAACCCCAACATAGGATGGTATGCTACCCCAGTGCAGGTTTGTAACCCCAACGTAGGATTGTATGCTACCCCAACGTAGGTTGGTAACCCCAATGCAGTCTGGTACGCTACCCCATTGCAGGTTGGTAACCCCAACATAAGCTAGTATGCTACCCTAGAGCAGGTTGGTAACCCCAACGCGGGATGGTACGTTATTCCATTGAAAGTGCAGAACTTCCTATGATATATAGACCTGTGATTGACAACAAGAAAATGACCAAGTATGCAAAAGAACAGAAGCAATGATGATTCCCGTGACAAGAAAAATACCTTCCTTGCTAAGAGGGAGTGTTGAAGATTAAGTAGCTTTGGAATATATCCTTATTTTATTTGACCAAGACAAACCCTAAATAATGTTATTATATTATATTTATTAAGACGAGCCTATTATGCCTTTGTAAAAGTCGTCCCTATTTTGCCTTGACAATTAAATGTAAATTAAAAGGGTAAAGTGATAGGTCGGCCCAAACCTAATTTAGGGAGGCCAAACTACTATTTATAAGGGAGGCTAGTAACTCACTTGTTCACTCACTCATTGCTCTGCAACAAGAGGAAAAGTGCGCAAGTCTTGGATGAGAAGCTACTTCACTAGGTGTGACGTCAAGGAGGGTTTATGGTCCATCTCTTGGATTCATCTTGGTCAAGTGGTGTGTTACTCTTTCCTAGTGAGGGAGTAGAGGAGGATCTTCTGCCTTTTTAGTTCTCTCTTGGAGAGAAGCATTTTTCTTGGTTGGCTAATCTATATTGAGGAAGTTTGATGGGTTTTCTTCCCCTAGAGGGTTTCCCAAGATAATATTTGTGTCTCTCTTGTTTCTCTGATTGCCTCTCTTTTAGTGATATTATATATGCAGTTAATGTGTTAAATGATTGTAATAATAAAGAATAACTATAACTGCTAGCCGCATAAGTAAAATATCAACATAAAATGACTAACCTAGAGAGAGCTCAACAACAAAATTTTCTTCCTAGACCTCAATACAATGGTAATCAACAACAAAGAGGAAACTAAGGATGGAATCCCAAACCTCCTAACGAGCAAAGAGTCCCTAACAACATAGTGCCTACTAATGTGATTAATCAAGAAGATGGTCCTTGGTGTTTTCGTTGTGGTGTTTCTCATAATAATGGTAATAATGAAGACCCCAATAATTATGAACACATGAATTTTATTGATACATTGGATCCCATTTAAACCATATCATTCCAAGAGTACTACAATGTCACCTTGGAGTAGCTTGAGAAAAGTAAATGAGAGACTGCTAGGAAGGTTAGGTTAGAAATTCTAAATCAAATGGATGAGGAATATAGAGAAAGGCTTAGACAAAGAGAATACTTGAATTATTCTAGAATAAAGAAAGCACTTGAGACCTCTCCTAGTGATCCCAAACCTCCGTAGATAACCCTTTACCATTGGATACTAATACTCCTCAACCAACTTGCCCAAGATTGATGATATAGAGTTGAATATTGAAATATTGAACATTCATTCCTTAAGGGATAAGGAGAAGATATTCTTAAGTATCCAATCCAAGTATAAGGATCCTCTTGTACTATTACAAGTCATGCATTATGACTGAAGTGAGGAACACACACCATTTTTCATCTCTTTGGTAGTAAATGATTTATTACTTCACAATTGTATGCTTGATTCTAGGGATTTTTCCAATGTGATGTCTCTAAAGGTCATGAATCAATTAGTCTTGAAGATCACAAGACCTTATAGAAATGTTTGTGGAATTGATTCCAAAGCTATATAAGTATGCGGTGTGATTAAAGATGTTAAGGTATGCATTGTTATTTATCTTGATGTTTCTCTTTTAATGGATATTATAGTCATTGTTGTGCCTGATGATTGGGGAATGCTATTGTCTAGGAAATGGGCTACAACTTTGGGTGGTAGTATCTAGATGGACTTATCCTATGCAACCATCCCAATTGGAGATGGGAGCTATGTTATTCTATATAACCATCCTGTAACTAGAAAACATGTGGAAAATCCTATCAATAGAGATGATTGGAGTGAGAATGGATTTGGAGGAAAAGAGATATGTGATGAACCTTATGAGACTTGTAAAGAATTAATAGATTACCATGTTCATCTCTAAACTTCTCAAGACTTAGCCATCCTTCCCTTTGTGCAAGAAGATAATATTGATGATGTTGATAACGTGGTATTTCCAAAGAGGGAAGATTACAAAGAGCAAATTATGAAGTATGAAGAAAAAGATCCAGGCTCTCCTACAATTTTGAACCAAGGTAATGAAGGAATCTTACATTTGAGTGAAGATGATCCAAGGTGAAACATTTTTGCACCATGCATTTTCTCCTCATTTCTTAACTATTTGTAGCTTAATGTCTATGATTTTGTTGCATTTTTTTACTTTAAATCATCCCTTTATTACATCATTATTATGGTTTTCAACCAACTATGATTTGACATCTTTCATGTTTTTGAAGTTCTTTCATGCAATTTTATGTTTCAAACAAGTATTGGCTACCTAATGTGTTAGTCTTAGCTTACATTTCATCCCCTTTTCATTTCATTTTGTTTCTTTTAGGACTGTTATACTTCTATTGTCTTAACTTGTCACATTGCTAAAGTATTCATCTTTATTTACAAGTTTTATGACAACCGTAGATTTTCTTTTGATTTGTAGTGTTTCGGGGAATTTATTTGACTTGTTAGACTTGGTAATCATCACTCATTGCCTTAAAACACCTCACACACAAATTTGAAATTGCTTTACTTAACCACCTTGTGTTTACCTTGAACCCTAATCTAAGTGGTGGTATAATTACCTTAATCCTATTAGATTTTCTTTATTTACAGAGCAGTAGAGTTACTGATGTTCTTAGATCTTCTTTTACTTTAACGGTATATCATGTACTGAAATATAAGCATCATAAACATGAACAAGAGAACAAAAGAGTTTATCTCGGGAAAACCCCAAATGGGGGAACCTTTCTTATATATATTCCATCCAAATAATCCAACCATGAACCAACTCTAAAGAGGAAACAAATAATGAAGAACCCTAGCACAAGGCTAGCGCACAAAGTAAACCAGGTAGTTGCAACGACAAGACTATACATAAGTAGCACACCTCTTTAGAGGGGGAGAGAACAATAAAAAACCACCACCAAGAATAACCAAGAACCTTAGATTCCCCAGAACCATGTCTTCTTCCTTGCCTTAGACTTTTGCTTCCTTATTCAATGAGAGAGTGAGTGAGTGTGTCCAAATGAGCAAGATGTCTCATTATTTATAGTCTTCATGTCACTTTAGCTAGGTTGAATTCTTCTTTGGGAAATTTTATTTCCCCTTTATATTTTCTCTGTGGGTCGAATTTTCTTCTTGGAGGTTCCAAGTTTACTTTATTCTTCTCCGTGGGACAACTTCTCTTCTAGGGTGTTCTTCCATTGTTCAATGGTTTTCGTCTGTCTTCCCTAATCTTTTATTTATCTAAGAAAGGTTGTCTAGGAAGAAAATACCTCCCGCAACTACCAAAACATCAACACTCCCTCTTAGCTAGGGAGGTATCTTTCCATGGTGTCTTCATACAATAGTCCACTAAATACTCTGCAATCAACTAGTAGCACACAACTACTACCATGCCATCGGTAGCTCGAATCATTCACCACAGTCTCTATGACTACGCTACAATCAATCAATAACACACAACTACTTCCAAGTAGTCTAGTAGTCTCCATGACTATATGAAAATCAACTAGTATCACACAACTACTACAATGTCATCCAATAATACACAACTGCTTCCATGCCATAGTAGTACACAACTATTTTCCAGTGGTACACAACCACTGCCAAAGTAGTACACAACTAGTGTCATAATAGTACACAACTACTACTGTCATAGTAGTACACAACTACTGTTCAGTGGTACATAACCACTGCCAAAGTAGTACACAACTACCTTCCAGTGGTACACAACCAACACAACTACTGCCATAGTAGTACACCACAACTACGTAGCAATCAACTAGTAGCACACAACTACTAGCATGTTGTCCAATAATACACAACTACTTCCATAGTCTCACGACTATGATGTGATGTTTCTCCTCTCCCATTAGTCTTATTCACACCTAGCCACCTCACATGGCGTAGGCAAGACTTGTACCCAAATGTGCATTACTATCTATGTCACCTCACATGAATGATCTAGGAAACCCTTGGACACATACTTCCTCTTGTTATAACCCTATGTTTCATAGGATCAAATGGTGAATGGAAAATTTTTACTCTTGATGTAATTTGGTTGTAAATAATATTTCATTTTGCAAATTATTTTCAAAAGAAAGAAAAAAAGAAAGAAAAGAAAAAGGAAAGAGAAAAGAAAGAAAAGAAAAAGAATAAAAGAGGGCATAAAAAAAAATGGATAAAGTCCCATGCAATAATAATGACTTGATCCATACAGTTCAACCATGGCCAAGTCTTTTTGAATTTATGCTGATAGGATTAGTTAATAAGATTGATAAACCGTTTAATCTTAGCCAAGTATCTAGGTTAGTTAGTGAATAAATTTGATCAAACTGTTTAAACTTGATCAAATAGCCCCAGGATAGAGTAATTTTTAGCCCAACAAACTAATCTGGGTTAAATGGCTTAGGTAAATAGGTTAGAACATAGGTTAGTTGGTTTTCCTTCAATAAAACAAGCATGATATTGGGTGAGATTCATTATTTTTATGTTAGAAGGTTGTGTTCTAA
>JASDQU010209602.1:4411-14452 GCA_032191745.1 Picea mariana
GAAGTTTATAATCAAAGACTAAATTCTGGGAATGGTTCCTCCTGAAACTAAAATGCTAGGCAAAACTATCTATATACAAATGAACTTGAAAGAATAGATCCATCTACAGGATATGTTTAACTCTGTAATCGAAATTCTAGTTAGGATTATCTATGTATAAATGTGCCTGAAAGGAACATATCTATTTATAGGCATATGTTCATTTTAGTGACTGAAATATTAAGCATATCTATCTATGAATAATCGGAGTTGAGTAAGTTTGGACATATATAAACGTTTAGGTGTATCTCTGTAATTAAATTTCAGAAAATTGTATCACTTAGCGGAGACTTCCTTTCTAGTATAACTTGGAATTGAAGAGAAATACGAGACAACACGAATCCTATGGATCATATATATGTTTATATATTATACATATATATTATTTTAGAAACTGTATAGGCGTTACAACAAACCAGAAGTGGACTATCTACAACATAAATAGTTAATATTATATATGTTTGTTCATGTATTATATGAATCATATACTGATCAATAGTATGTATCAACAACATGTAAATGAAATGCTAGATGCATAAATACCGATGAAATTGAAAGTTAAAAATCTGGAACCCTTTATATCCGACGCTAGAATCGAAAGTACAATGAAATGGTCTGCTTCAAGAAGTTATATTGATATTGATACCACGCAGAGGTTCTGATCCGACGGATCTCCTGCTTTGAGATCCAACAGTTGGAATGATTTCTCAATATCGTTGATCGCAAATCCTTGCTCCTATCCACACTTAGAATTATTTTGCATCAGAAAGAATTTTGGGATCATGAATCCTAAGTCCTCCATAGTCCAAGTTCTGTATAGTATGACACGTATAAATGTTTGGAAGCTTAGGAGTTACAAAAATGTTAGAGTAATGGACAGTTATCTTATCATGACTTGGACAACTATATATTGGCTGATTAAAATGGGTAACCATAGTATAAGAAACTTATCAGGGTTTAATACTAGAGAAAACGATCATTTTATCCTAAGAATGAATCTATCGAGTTAATTAGGATGAATGTTCTGGAGAAGACAATTTTTTTTTTTGGGTCAAAATTAAGGTATATTACAACTTTCTTCATTGTTTAGGCCAAAGGGATGGTAGGAGTTTTAAATCGCGTGTTGCATACATAGAACTGTAATTGCTTAATCTATACTGTTCACGACAAGTTATCATGTATACTCTGGAATAATTATCTTCGAATTTTACCTCTGCATTATCTTATAACAGAACAATGACTTACTTATATTACTGTAGTAAGATATGAGGAGTTCCAGACTCTTCGTTTCAATTATTTCTTATCTGAGAGGTAGTTGATTTTCTTATTGGTAGAGTTTGTATGACTAAAATGATTGACAAAAATCTCTGTATGAATGAGTTTTATATTGTTGTCAATAAATCTTCTTTAATAAATCTATACACAGTACTAACACATCTGTATCTATGTGCACTATATATATATATATATATATATATATATATATATATATATATATATATGAGTCTACAAGAATATATGTACATACCTACTCAATCTGAATACTCATAGATAGATCTGTCTGATATTGTGATTACAAAAATAAACTTTTGCCTATAGACGAATTTATACTTTCGAATTCACTTGTACAGGATAACTTTGTTTCAAGTTTTTAATTCAGGAGGGGCAATCCCAGAATTTAATCCTTGATTATAAAACTTCATATAGTGAACATATATCATCTATGGAAGCCATCTCAACTTAGTAAAGTTAGATACATTACAACAAGTAGACATAATTCATTCACACAGCTACATTACAACAAATAGATATAATCATTCACACAAAGAAGGAAATGTTTACATATCTAGAACAGTTCGTGGGAAGACAAAGGGAACAACCACATTCCTCCCCACCGTAGAATAGGGCAGCCAAAAATCACTTGCCCGATTCACCCCCTAGCCTGACCATGAATCCATGAGGGAAAACTTGGAAGACTCCTCCTCAGTATTGTCCTTCCATTCCAGCAGATTCCCCTTGCTTCACACTTACTCAGTAGTGTTCATAACAGCAAGGGAAAATCAATAATCCTTTTCCCAGCATACTTGACAGAGTCCTACCTCCTCACATATGCTATTTATCCATAATATCTTTTTKCCTAGGTCTTTTTCCCTCCCTTGGGAATTTTCRCAKCTTTCTAAATYCCTGATTTTCATGGGCTGCCAATGGCCAAATSTCTGATTTTCCACTTGTAACAATCAACCCAGAGGTAGTTCCAACATGTTCCCYACTCATGGAGTCATGGTCAGCRGAATTTAACATGGTTGTTCCATTTGTCCTCCTGCAATCAATATAAAATATTATGTTTTCATAMAAKTGTCCTAGTCAAATAGTTAGTTGGGTCAAATCAGGTCTCTTCCCAATAGTCATAATAATTAATTACAATTATCAAATTCAGAATTGTCATAAATGGAAAAAAAATTCCAAATTCRAATTTACTAAAAACGAAATAATTTTCCAACAAATTTAAATTTCAAAAAYACTTTATTTTTTTGGGGATGTCACATCCTTTCCCCCTTCAGTAAAACATTGTCCTCAGTGTTCGTTCCTTTCTTGGAACAATATTGGATAAGATTTCCRCAAATCTCCCTCCAACTCCCAAGTGGCCTCCTCAGGACTAAAGTGCTTCCATTGCACCTTTACTTGAGCGAYGRCTCTATTCCGAAGTGYTATTTCTCTTCGGTCCAGAATCTGCAAGGGTTCCACCTGGAACTCGCCTTCGAGTTCCACCTACATCAAGTTCCAATCAATCATATGAGTAGGGTCATGAATATATTTTTTTCAACAAAGAAACATGAAATACATTATGAATTCTTAGATTAGCTGGAAGTGCAAGTTGGTATGCTACAGGTCCAATTCGAGCTAGTATCTCGAAGGGCCCACAAAACCTGGGTTCCATCTTGGTACAGTTTCCTAACTTCAAAGAGCTTTTTCGGGCTTTGACCTTGAAATAAACATGGTCTCCCACTTGAAATTCCAAGTGTCTTCTTTTTTGATCTGCATAGCTCTTCTGTCTGTCCTATGCTTCTTTCAAGTTCTGTTGTACCTTTCTTACATGTTCTCAATTTCTTGGAGCATCTCTGGTCCAACCATGAGTCTGTCAGTCGGGTTATCCCAACTAATTGGAGTCGTACACTTTCTGTCGTACAATACTTCAAAATGGATCAACTTAGCTGAAGTTTGGTACCCATTGTTATATGAAAATTCTAACAAGTGTAGGTAGTCTTCCCACTTGCTTGGTTTTGTTCTTACGTACATGAGAAACATATCCTCTATGATTTGGTTTGTCCTTTCGGTCTGTCCATCCGTTTGTGGATGAAAACTCGTACTAAAATTCAAGTTAGTATTTAGCCCTGCAAACAATTCCTTCCAAAAAGCAGATGTAAATTTTACGTCTCTATTTGAAATCACCATTTTAGGAATACCATGCATTCTAAAAATTTCTTTCATGAATATTTCAACAATGTTTATAGCTTTAAAAGTAGACTTTACAGGAATAAAGTGTGAAGACTTACTGAGTTTATCGATTACAACCATGATAGAATCATTTTGTTTCTGAGTTTTAGGCAAACCTGTTATAAAGTCCAACGATATGGTCTCCCATTTCCATTCTAGTACTGGAAATGGCTGTAATAGGCCGGTTGGATGCTGGTGCTCGGCCTTAACCTGCTGACAATATTAGCACCTAGCCAAATACTTTGTTGTTTCTCCCTTCATATTAGGCCAGTAAAATAGTTTTCTAAGTGTTGTTATTGTTTTTTGGTAACCTAGATGGCCAGAATACGGTTTCTTATGCACTTCATCCAAAACTGTTAATTTTAACTCTGTTGAATCTGGTATGTAAAGTCTGTTTTTACATCGTAATAGTCCCTTTTTGTCGATACTTAGATCTGGTTTATCCAAGTTTGCAGTATTGTTTTTTAATTCTTCCATCATCTTAGTGTAATTTCCGTCGTTAATACCTGTTGTCCTTATTCTTTGTTCCAGATCACTTTCTGCCCTGCTGATATTTATCTCAAATAACCCATGGATTCTTCTGCTTAAAGCATCTGCTACTTTATTTTCCTTACCCTTGATATGTCTGACCTCGAAGTCGAATTCGCTCAAGAAGGATAGCCATATTGCTTGTCTTGCATTAAGATCTGGCTGGTTGAACAGATATTTCACCATGCTATTATTCGTCAATAGTCGAAATTTTCTTCCCATTATGTAGTGTCGCCACATTTTTAAGGCATGTATTATCGCTGCCAATTCTAAGTCATGAGTGATATAATTTCGCTCGTGTTCTTTTAATTTCTGGGACTCATAACAAATAACGTGTCCTTCCCGAGTTAGGACACCACCTAGTCCTTCTTTACTTGCATCTACACATACTGGGAAGTCTTTATCTGGGTCTTCTACTTTCAATATGGGTGCAGTTGTCAATAATTCCTTCAGCTTGTTAAAACTGTCTTGAAACTTCTCTGACCAGTTAAACTTGGTCCCTTTCTTTTGTAATGACGTGATAGGGTAGGCTATCTTGAAAAACCCTTCTATAAATCTGTGGTAATATCCAGTGTTTCCCATGAATGACCAGATATCCACTACATCCTTAGGTACTGACCATTCCATAATGGCTTTTATCTTTTCCATGTCTACGACAATGCCTTCTACTAAAATTACATGTCCTAGATATTGTATTTCTTTCTGATAAAAGTCACACTTGTCAAATTTGGCGTACAGTTTGTGTTTTCTCATTGTTTGCAGAACTATACTTAAGTGTTCATCATATTCTTCCTCTGTTTTTGAATAGACTAGAATATCGTCGATAAATACTATCACGAACTCGTCTAAGTACTGAATGAAAATACTGTTCATCAGGCACATAAATGTGGCTGGTGCGTTAGTGAGTCTGAAAGGTATGACTATGAATTCTTAGTGTCCATATCTTGTCTGTAACGTTGTTTTGCTTATGTCCTCGTATTTTATCCTAACTTGATGATAACCGGATCGTAAATCCAACTTTGAAAAGATCTTGGCCCCACCTACTTGATCAAATAGATCATTTATCCTTGGTAAGGGGTATTTATTATTAATAGTCATTTTGTTCAGTTGTTTATAATCAATACATAGTCTTAGAGTACCGTATTTCTTTTTCACAAAGAGGACTGGTGCCCCCCATGATGAAACACTCGGTCTGATATACTCTTTGTCCAACAATTCTTGTAATTGTATTTTTAATTCTGTCAGTTCTGGTAGAATCATTCGGTAAGGTGCTTTTGAGATAGGAGCTGAACCGGGTAGTAGGTCTATGGAGAAGTCTATTTCCCTTCTAGGAGGTAATTTTGGTACCTCATCCACAAACATGTCTTTGAATTCATGTAGGACAACAAAGTCTTCTAACTTTGGCTTATCTTCTTTTCCTAACAGATTCATTAATTGAATGGCATAAACTTGACATCCCTTTCTCATACATTTCTTGAGTTGCATCGTTGAAGCTTGTCTCACTGATACAGGTTTTGGTATACCTTGGGCTGTTTTAGCAGTGCCAAACTCATCTTTATAGCTAAGTATCTTTGTATAAAAATCTAGTATTTCTTTGTGTTGTTCCAACTAATCCATCTCGATAATCATATCGTAAGATCCTAGTGGTAGGATGTTCATATTTGTTCTTATATTTTGACCATCTAAGATGAACTCAAAATCAGAAATAAAGTCAACTACTTTCCTTTTAGTACATGTTGCTAGTTGTACAAGCCATGATTTTGTGTGCTTCAATTTCTTAAGTTTATTCGACTCCACTACATCAGGAGTAATATAACTTAACGTAGGTCCAGGGTCAATTAAAATAAAAATTTGAGTGTTATTGATTTTACCTTCGATTTCTACCACCGAGGACTGGTGGTTAGCTTGTTGACCATCTATGGCTACATTTATCCAATGTAGGCTTCTTCCCACATCTCCTGCCATCGAGGCTTCCTACAAATTATGAACAACAACTCTATTTGCTAAAATTAAACATGGGCAGTTCCTCCTTAAATGAGGCTCTCCACATTCCCAACACTTTAATGGCTCGTGGGAGCTGTCCCCAAACTTCTTCATTCCTAGGTTTACCAGTTTACCGCCGCCTTGCGTATTCTTATGATTGGAGTGAAAATCCTTTCTCAAAAAACTTTTTGCTACATTCCGATAAGGAGTTGGATGGTATCCCTTCTTCCGCCGGTTCATTCGATCTTGTTTCTTATCCTTCCAGGCTTTGGGAAACTCTACCCACTTTTTATACTGGTCATAGCACATTTGTTCTTTCTAGAATACTTCACTCAAGGATTTTGGGTTGTCAAACTCAATTATGTCCCTGTAGGACTGTGGTAGACAGCTTAAGAATCATTGGATTTTTACGTTATCCTCCTGGATGTACGGTACGAACCTTAGTAGTTCCAAAAATTTATTTATAAGGTCCTCCATCGTCATCTGTCCAAGTCGTAACTCATAAAATTCTTTCATCTTTCTTTCATAATAGCTTTCAGAAAGGTATTGTTTCTTGAAATACTTCTTAAAATCGGACCATTCCAATTGTTTCTCCTTTAGGCCCTTGGCCAATTTCAGGTCTTGCCACCAAATGCTGGCCTTCCCTTTCAGATTGTAGATGTAAATTCTGACCTTCATGTTGCTAGAATAGTTGTAGATCTGGAAGTATTTTTTGATGTCCAACAACCATGCCTCAGCTTCTTCTCCTATCCTGGATTCTCCATCAAAGGTAGCTGATTTAATCTTTTCAAATTATCCTTTAAGGTGGTCTACTTGTTTTCTTTTTTTGTCTGGTTTAGTTTTGTCTCAGCTAAAGGTGTTCCTTCAAATGAACTGTCTCCTTTTTCTATTTCTGGCCCAGCGTTCTTGGAGGCCCTTTTGATGACCTCTTCGTCATGGTTATCGTCCTTTGGGATTTTCTTGGTCACTATACTGCGCAACAGGACTTCATTTATCTCTTGGTGTTCCTGCTGTGCTTTCTTCAATTTTTCATTGTCGACTTTGAAAATCTGCAGTTCAACAATAAGATTTCTCATTGTTTCCAACACCTCCGTGGGTGAGCTTTCGCCACTCTTATGTCTTAGATCTCCAGGAGGTCTTTGCTACGGATTTCCTTCCATCCTGATTTCTGCATCGTCATGAGCTTCCATAATTAACACAAAACAAAAAGGGATTTATGTTTGTAACCATAAGATTTATTAGTTTTACATAAATCATAATATATACTAAGCAACTAATGTGTCCCTGTTCAGGCTCAATGTTGTAACTTTTGCTTTGATACCATATGTAATGCACCTCTAATTACTGCAAAAAACAAAAATTTTATTTATTCTTTTCTTTGTAGGCATGGACTCTAAATTCAAAGGTATATCTGGCTCAAATCTTGCAACAAGGGAGATTAAGCATTTCTTCTTCCACATTGAAACTTACTAAAGCTATTTTATAAGTGAAATTATAAACTTTATCTTCTCTTCGAATGACTCCTTGTAATCCTAACAGTATTTCATTATCCTAATTGCATAGGCTACACTCTTGTCATGGTCAAACTATACATATATACACACCAAAGAGTTTATATAACGACTTTGCCACAACATAATCATGCAACAATTTATATACCTATGTATATATATCTATGGCCAAATAAATTGAACCACCAAACGGTTAAGTAACATTCTATATATAATCATAATATTATAAATCTTATTGTGCCATAAACATTTAGACAAAAGTCCTACATCTATATAATACATTTTCAAAGGTACCGCTTCAGCAAGGCCAACCGTGAGAGGAGTACTAAGAATGACCCTTCATAAATGTTGGTGTGGAAATTACGTTTTCTTCGGGCAAGGGTGGCAGTGAATTTAATGCGCTCCTTTCCATCAATGTGGACATAGAACGCCTGAATTCCAGGCGTGGAAATGCTAGTTATGAATCCAGTTCTTGCCTCACCCCTTTAGGGACAACCGACATCCTACTCGAGTAACAAACCCTAACCAAAATTAGAACCAGAAGACTGGAATGCCTGCCAATTCCATTTCATGGATTTAGACAGGACTAACCTCGGATACAGTGAAGGAGGTATAATGACCCTTCTTCTAGAGCATTTACAACATGTAAGAAACAACCTCTTGCGATTATCATGAGTTTAAAGTGTCCCTCCAGGGTCTTGCCACCTTGCCCTAACTCTAGTACTGACTTAAGGACTGTCATTAAACATCCGTAAACTAGTAGATGAGCTCTAGAACTACCATTTTCATTAGTCTTCCTTCGAAAAAACCATCTCTGTGTGCTCCTTGTAACCAAATACCGAGTCATCTAATCCTCTCTGTAACTACTCAATGTTGAAGTCATGGACTTGTTCTGGAATCAAATGTATTGGACGGATCTCTGCCATTGGAATTCAACATAATAAGGTAAGAGTTTCTGGTTAGTGGCTCTTTGGAACTTTCTGTATTATAAAATCATTCTGGTTACTGGTTCGTTCGATGTGAAGGTTACTCTATAGTCTGTAGCTTGAATAATGGAAAGGTTAGGCATTTCTTGACATCTCAGGTTTATTTTCCTTTGGTTATAGTCACTGCATTCTTTGTTATTTTATTGTATGTGCCATCCTTCATAGGGTTTTTAGTAAACACTATCTCATTCATATGAGGAAGGGTGGAGCCTCACGAAAGAGCCCCTTCTCGAAATGTACAAGGCGTCATATATATCCCCTTGTCTCTATCATGGTCTCTACCGGATGTTCAGTATTGAACCAAAGGCTTTTGTGATTCTGGCATGCCGAGATAACTCTTCGATACTAGTAAAGCGTCCTTGACCTTTCTCAAACATTGTTTGTCCTATTTGCCAATCTTATGACTCGAACCAGTGGCTAGGGTTTTCTGTAACAACCATTGAATTAATAGTATATTCCCTGTAAAAATGTTCTGGTGGGTCTATAACTCAACTAACGAGTAGTTCTTGTACCATGTGGAAAATAATGAATTTCATGACGCCTGCGCACAACATGTTTACCCGTTTTTTTTTTTTTTAAAGGTAGTCTAGTATCGACAGTTAGATATACTTCTGGTATGAAAGTAATTCTTAAGGATTAAAACACTCCATACCGTCTCTGTATGAAGGGACTTAATACAGTTGCTCTCGTTGTTCATTAATTATGATTGTTGTATAAAGATATTCACTATATTGCTTTAGTTCGTTATTTTTTTTTTGAATAGATACACAACTTCTAATGATGGGCCTTGTTTGATGCGAGGGTACCCATCAGTGAGCTACCACCCATCCATCCTTGGCCCTGAGCGACTATCCAACCGGAAGTCAACAAGGAAAGGTCATGCAAGCTGGGGTTGGAAGTTAAGTAAAGCCTTTACATGACGTGTTAAAAGAAAACAATTATTGTTATGTTTCTATTTATTCAAGTTTTCCTTAAGTATGCCTTTCTAATCCTTGTAAGGTGAATTTTCTAGGCTTTTCGTCTACGCAACGCTCTTGGATGTTCGTCCCCATACTTGGTGCAATAGGTATTCGAGTTCCCTTCTGAACCCTTCTGGATTTTCGAATAGTCATGGTTGCCAAATTTAAAAGAGTTCAATCAAATTTGATTCCCTTAGATTCCTATCGAGTTTGGAAGAAGGGGAATTTTTTTTCCCAAAGGTAATTGGGGATTTGGTCCCGGTGGTTACAGTATAACTTTTGCAGAAATTTCTTCTACAGGATTGTCCTATTCATTAGAGTAAATGAATTATTTGATAACCGATTACTGCTTGGGTCTCGTTATGACCTAAATTTTAAATACCAGGTTTATTGCCTTGAAGACATGCCCTATTTTCAAATGCTAGACGTTGGATCGACTTATGCTAGATCAATAATACTAAATCATTTTATTTCATTTCGATATTCCTTATAATTATTACCAATGTGGTTTAAATCTGCCATAGCGATTAGTTAGATTGG
>JASDQU010209603.1:0-10341 GCA_032191745.1 Picea mariana
CCAAGCTAGGGTTCTCATACCCTTGACTCCTATTTATACTAAAAAGAAGCATCTAGAGGAATATCCTTCTAGAAGTGGAATCTTCTATTAGGTCTTCTTACATCCTCCTTATTCTATTTTATTGAAAGGTCTTATTAATATTGACCTTTATTACATCCGAATACATTGATCTACCTATGTGTGGGTTAGGACCTTAACACTCTTTCACCATTTCTTTCAAGTTTTCAAGTTGTAAGAAGAGCTCAATCTTGGGGGTCCAAGAACCCTCCCTTGGAGGAAGAAGGGACCCAAAGTCCCCTTTC
Source organism: Picea mariana (assembly GCA_032191745.1). Lineage (NCBI taxonomy): Eukaryota > Viridiplantae > Streptophyta > Pinopsida > Pinales > Pinaceae > Picea > Picea mariana. The sequence continues at coordinate 303 of JASDQU010209603.1, forward strand.
TGTTTGGTGTTTTCTTTTTACTAATATAATCCTTTCCATTGGTAACATGACACTTGATTGTTTCTTGTTCTTATGTCCTTATGCACAATAGTTTAATTGTTTTTCCCTTTCCTAGTTTAATTCTTAGCTTAGTCTTTTATGTTTATTCTTCTAACTTTCCTTTACTACTATCTTTTTTATCTAACCCAACTAAGCTTGTAAGAACCTCTATTTTTCTCATTTAGGTGACAAAAGAGGCGCAACAGATTGGTGACTTCACTGGGGAAAGGTATCAATTTCCTACCCCATTTGGGTTATTTTAGATCTTCTTTCTGTTTATTTAACCTGTAGGCACCATAACCGGCCCAAGCCGACCTGCAAAACATCAAATTCAAAGATGAGTTGAGAGAATTCCATCCGGAATTTTCTTCACGGTCGTGTGATAGTTGTGCGTGGGTTTATTGGCCCACAGTCACGCATCATGTGCATGTGTGCCAAAATCACTGTATTACTCAGTGTCTTCTGTGCACCTGCGCTCAAAAGTATTTTCCAGTCACGCATTGGTGCTCAGAGCGCCTCTGTCTACTCTGAGACCCATGCACTTGTGCAAAAAAATACACATTGCAAGCCTTTTTTGTGATCTGTGGAAGGCCCCTAGCCTTCTTAAAATTGATTTCATGCATGTTGTAATCTGCACTACACTTAGTTCCCTCTCCATATAAAGGGATTAGTCAAAACATAGGCACTTAGGGCGTTTAAAATCATTATTTCCTCTTTTTCTTTCATTTTTCCACATGGATGGCTTGCTTTGACTAAGAATATAAGTTGGAATCATTCTACATCACATATAAAACTTGCATTGAGACTAGAAATTGGATACAAATCCTTGAGTATGCTCTTCTATCACGCTCAAAATTGATCTTGAGAATCAGAAATAGGTTGAGGGAAAATTTCATCTCCCTTAAAAAAGACAAAATCTTTAGGAGAGGACAACACCCCCTCGGGACTCCTCTTAGTTTATTTTTCAAACACACCTTAAACTTGTAATGGGCCTATACATGCCCACATGCTACAAAAATAGGATAGTGTTGAAATTTTCTTTCTTAGATTAAATCACTAGGGAAGTTTAAAGGTTTTGTAACGGGCCAATACATGCCCACATGATCACAATCTAGGATAGTTTCAAAGATTTCTTAGATTAAATCACATTAGGGAGTTAAAGGAATAGTAAAGGACCCACATGTCCACATGCTAGCTTCCTAGGGACTTTTGAATTCTGCAAGGTTGTACCAATGACATTTAGTTAAAAAGGTAATCAAAGACTTGTAAGGACCAAGCGAAGTCCACATGTAACAAGGTGACACCTAATTCATTTAAAAATTGGCACACTTTCACTCATTCACACACAAAAGTCACTTCTCACTCACATAGTTTTCATCTCGAAATGTGGAGTTTGAAGTAAGTTTGCTCCAAAGGGATTCTAAAACACCCCACCCTTTTCTTGACGAAACTATCCACTCCCACTTAATTTTAGCGAGATTGGCTCACACTCACAATCTCTAAAACAACCACATCTAATTTTATTTTTTTTAAACTTACTAGGTTTTCCTTGATAGGAGGTGCCAAAAGAAATATTTTATTCTCAGTATGATTTCTAGGATAGGAATCCAAATAACTCCCCATTATCTGGTTCTCAAATTTTCAAAAAAATAGAAGTTGTCAAATAGGGAACTTTAAATCCTCCAAGTCAATTGTTCCTAACACCATAAGGCATGGAGATACCCGTGAAGGGTTGAAGGTCGAGGTTTGGTTGTTCTGTGTGTCCCCCTTTGAGGCACCCACCTCTTGGATGGGATCCAGCCCATGACCCATTTATTAGGCTGGAAATCTAAATGTCGCACTTTGACTGAGGTACCTAGTGACCAACTTTTAGGACATCTACCTAGGTGGCAATTGTGGACTGCAATTGCACCTTGATCGGATTTTGTTTGGATATTGGGAAATATTGCCAGTTCTTTCGAGATATGCCCCCTCTACCCCTCATTATAACTAATTTCTTCATCCTTCACTAGTTTCTCTTCCAGTGGCTTCAGACCCCACTGTCGAGTGTTATTGGAAGGTCTAGTGCTATTTTGAGAGGAAGGATGTTACGTATTTTTAGGACATGAGAATTTGTTTTCTTTGTTCCCCCATGCAGACAAAATCCACCTATCCACATATATGCTTCTTTATCAAACCACTTTATGTATGATGCACTTCTGATTACATTTGATTTGGATATATATCATGTAAAGTTCAAAAATTACAGCAAAGGCTCTTGTTTATTTATTTCTCTCACCACCATTCGCACACATTCACTCAGCTAGTCGGACATCATAGGGGACCCAAAGAACCCCCGTCATTCCAGACACTTGCTAAACCTCCCTCCTATTCTAGGGGGAGTTGCTATTCTTGCCAACTCATCGGCTCCACCTTCTCACACTCCTGTGAGTGACACTATCTTGGGATCATCTTTTCTTGGTTCCACCTTACTTAGGTCCAATTCCCAAGGTCCACCGTCCACTCACTCTCCATTACATGGAATCAGGGGACCAACTTCCTCTCAAGGGGGAAGTACAAACCCACCTAGTCCCCCTCAAGGGTCAGGTTCACAAAACACTCACACCATGGATGGAACTAATCCTCCACCACCACTCAAGATGCCATATTTGGCCTCTCTCAACATACCAAATCTAAGAAAACTCACAAATGATCCTATATTGCATGCCCGGCATGGCCTACAATGCCTACCAAACTACCTTCAGATATCCCCAAGTTTGAAGGAAAGGTAGGAGATGACCCTACCAACCATGTCATGACTTTCCACTTATGGTGCTCTTCCAACAACATTATGGATGATTCCATCCGACTATGATTATTTCAATGCACACTCACTGGCCCATCAACCAAGTGGTATGTAGATGAAAAATCAGGGTCCCATGCGACTTTCAAGTCCTTGGCCAAATCATTTTTAACCTTCTTCCAATTACCAATTCACCATGACAATGGTCTTGAACTACTCTCTGATTTTAAACAAACCTCAGCCACACATATCACTGATCACATTCATGAGTGGCATCGACGACGTAGTTTGTGCAAAGAAGAAACCACCAAACAACAATGTCTTGATTGGTTTCTCAGATCACTTGTATCTCTCCTTAGTAAAGATGTGGCTTCCACCTTCCCTCAATCAAAAGAAGAAGCCATCAGTAAGGCTCAACAATACGACCTCATCTATTCACAATCAAGATACTTGTACACAATACTTCTTGATCTCCCAAGACCCATGTGATTTGGCCAAGACAAGCCTGGGATGTCTCACTCAGCAGATGCATTGATTGGTAACACCACACACCACAATCCACAAACCCAACAACCACCAATGTATGGAACACCTCAATATCCGTCGGCATATGGAGGAATCCCTTATTATCATCCACCCCCTTATCAACAACCATACCCTGTTGCCCTTCCTCCACCCATCAATGGGCCACCGCCAACACCCACAATACGCCCACCTATCCAAACAAGTTCTGGTACTCCCTCTACCTCAACTTATACTCTAATTACTAGCGAAAGCACCATGCCTTCCTATGTACCTTACGGATCATTACCACAACATAATCCGTACTTTCCATTTCCTGGCCCTCCACAGCCCATGGTGCGACCACAAGAACACCCTTGCGCTAGGGTTAATTTTGTTCCACCTTCTCCCATTCAAAAATATCAAAATTTTGAATAGATGAATATGAAAAATCCAACACATCAGTCGAATAATGCCAAAAAGAAAGGAAAAAATTAGAAAAACAAAAACCCAGGCCAAGGCAGAAATCACCCCCAACAGAACCAACCTACTGGAGAAAACTAGAAGCAATGGACTCAGAACCCCCAAGGTGGAAACAACAACAGACGTCAAGGGAAAAATAAAAATAACCTTTTAACCAACTTCCCCTGTGCCCTTTGCGGTGATTTCAGTCACTATACTCATCATTGCCCCCAAATCACTGATCTTAAATGGATGAAAGACTTTGTGAATGGACCACATCCTCCAGCACCGCCTGCCCCTCAGCAGGCCCCACAACAATATGTGCAAAAACCACCCCTAGCCGTGCTGCAGAACCCCATTCCACACCAAGGAGTGATGAACACCCAACAGGACATGCAACCTACCCCACCACAATTGGGACAATATCTCAACCCAAGCAATCCCACAGATCATACTATCCTCCTCACTAGTGAGAAAGAAGTCCTTCCACAAACACGTAGTCGTCAATAAAGTGTGCCCTCTAAGTCTCCTCACATTCCCCCAAAAACAATCCTAGCCCCAACGGAACCCCCTTTGATGATCCCTTTCCCTAACATGAAAAAACCTCTTCGCATCCCTTGCATCCCATTGCGTCAGAATGTCCACAACCCTCAGGCTAGGGAGGCTCATAATTATAGTTTGGTCGATGACTTGGCACAATCCCCAGCTGCCATGTTAGTCTTAGAAGTACTTCAAACTTGTCCCACTCAGCAGAAGTCATTACTGTTTGCCTTGGGGGCAGTCGACCCTGCGGATACTCGACTCATCACATTTGATCTCGACAGCGGAGAACCTCGCCTCCCCGCTCTCATCACTTTTCAAATCCAAGTTAAAATTTGGAACATTACAGTTCATCGGTGCATCATTGATGAAGGTGGATCCACATGCATCATGTCCAAGTCTGTATGGAAGAAATTTGGTTCCCCCAAACTCATACCATCTGCTATTACCTTAAGATATTATGACAGACGACCATGTTCTCCTGAAGGGCTCTTCAAAAATATCCCTGTAGAACTCGGGGGCAAGACCATTCTCATTGACATTGAGGTTATCGATGCCCCACTCGATTACAATATCTTGTTCAGTAGTAGCTACATGTACGCTATGAAGGGAGTTGCCTCTTCCATCTTTCGAACCATGATGTTCCCCCATAATGGGAAGATCATAACCATTGATCAAATTTCACATTATGAGCCTAACCCTTCTACCAACATCAATAACATTCTCCCTTTCATCCACACTAATCTTGAGGCGTACCCACTCATAGAGATGGGGCTCGGAATTTTCAAAGACCCATCCTTGTTAGGAACTTACCATGGTGCACCACCGCTCATTCATCCTTCCAATCGGGTATGTGTCATCTCGTCCAAAGGAACTAAAATTGAGGATACCCTTCCTACCAGTGAAGCTTCTTTTATATCTGATGTCCCACTAGTCACAGAGCTCCTCCCTCAAGAATCTCCTACGAACTCGTCGACTCCACTAGTTCACGATTTCACCTCACCCCAAGGCCATATCCCAGTTTGGGAGAAAGTTCCCCAAGCCATTACACAAATCCCCTTCTTTTACCCCCCACCAGGTGTACAAGATTTACAAGTAGCTGCAATGCATACCCTTCTCAATATGGTGCTGGAAATTCCAGTCTGGTATCTACATCCACTCGCCATGGTCCCTCAACCATCCCTCCCTCCTCAAACCGAAGGAATTTCGATGCAGATTCTAGTACCTACTCCTACAGCACCACCAACATCCCCACTCGCTACCACCGCTGCTACAGCTGGGAGCAGATGTAAAAATAAAGACCCACCACTCCCCTACCCACACGTGTCCAACCTCCTTGCACACTATGTGAGAAAGATGGACACCCAACCAACAAATGCCCATCTCTACTCGAGTTACGTAACCTAATTCAACTCAATCAAACACCATCACCGTTCGTCACTTCATCAAGTACTACCGCTACCTCCCCTAAAATAAGTAGCAAAGGACTGTGAACCAAATTCGCTTACGCCATATACTCAGAATATGGCCATTATACACACCATTTCCCAGTGCTACCTCAATTTGGATAGACATTAATAGAATTACACCATAGCTTCCAATACAAACCCAATCCATCTACATCATCCTCACCAAACGTCACTGACATCCATTATGTCACAATTTCAGTCAATGAATGTATGAGATGCCCTTGCTCTCTCTGTGAATCCTTAGATCATTTCACATATCAATGTCCTATGATCATTGAATACAGGCAACACCAAGTGACCTTGATTCAAAATCCTGCACCCCCTACAAAATCGATGATTAACACTACCCCATCACCAGAGCTTCTTCATATTATTTCTCCTGAGCCAGAAGCACTCCATACTCCTCCATGATTTTTGGATGACTTAGACCAGGATTTACCCCTAAATGCCCCCAATTACCCTATTCATTTCCTCATGGAAATTTTATGCCCAACTACCGTTTATAACCCTCTGTATCTCGATATTTGGTTTATGTCGAGCGAACCATCACAATCTCATTGCGTCATTCCCCCTGCTTCTTCATCACCATAAGACAACCACACAGTGAAAGTCACCGATATCACTCTTTTAGATCCCTTGTATTCCTGACAATTCCACTGTGATGAGGACATACTCGAGGAATTAACCACCCCTGACTACCCATGGGATGCGCTACACCATAGAGCGCTCTTCCTTTCATAGGAAGCCTTCACGCCTCCTAACCAACACCCCATATACATAGTCAAAACCAAGGATTTTATCCCATCGGGGCATATCGACTGGTTCAACAACCTTATCCCTGCCCCTGATGCTTTTGAAGAAGGAAATATGGCTAACATTTCCCCTACCATCAAAATCGATATTTCCATAAAAAATGGAGTCGTCGAGGAAATCATCATTGGCGCCGCATGCACTCCTAAAGAAATCATCGCCTACAAATCCCTCTTCCAAAAATACCGGGATATTTTTGCCTGGTCATACACAGAGATGACTAGCCTTGATCCCTCTATTGTCGAACATCGCATAGACACATGGCATGATGTCACATTGGTTCACCAAAAACAAGGAACACTACACCCATCCAAAGAAGCGACCATCAAAGCCGAGATTGACAAATTACGCGTTGTTGGGTTCATCTACCCCATCACCTATACCTCATGGGTCTCCAACCCTATCCCCATTAACAAAAAACATGGCACCATCCATGTATGCACAGAATTTCATGATCTCAATCACGCTTGTCCCAAAGACATCTTTCCAACACCTTTCATCGATCAAATTATTGACGACTGCGCAGGCCATGAGGCTTTATCCTTCATGGACATTTTCTCTGGCTATAACCAAATCCAAATCCATCTAGCCGATCAATACAAGACCATTTTTACCACCCCTTGGGGTACTTTTTCATATCGTGTCATGCCTTTTGGCCTAAAGAATGCTGGCGCAACTTTCCAATGGGCTATGACATACATTTTTCATTATCTGGCTCATATCATCCTCTCATACTTGGATGACCTCACAACTCAATCCAAAAAACACACTCAACATCTTGATGATTTACGAATCATCTTCCAAAGGTGTCATCAATACAACATCCGCTTGAACCCCCTCAAGTGTGTGTTCTATGTCACTGTCGGGCGCCTCCTCGGGTTCATCGTTTTCCAAAGCAGTATTACTATGGATCCCATAAAATTCTAGGCCATCACAGAAATTCTAGCCCCTCAGAATTTACGCAAACTCCAGAGGCTACAAGGAAAAGCTAACTTTTTACGACAATTTGTCTCAGACTATGCCACTTGAGCACACAGTTTTCTTCACTTACTACGCCACAACATCCCATTCCACTGGTATGAACATGACCAAAATGATTTCGACGATCTTAAAATGGCATTGTCCAATGCCCCTTTAATTAGTTCACCTGACTATAATCGTGACTATATCCTCTACATATCAGCCTCAATCGTCTTAGTAGCAGGAGTTCTCGTTCAAATAGGAGATGATGATCATGAGCATGTCATTTACTACATTAGTAAAAACCTCTCAGGGCCACCCTTGAAATATAATCACGAAGAGAAACTATCCCTTGCATTCATCCTCGCAGTCCAGAATCTGCGCCATTACATTCTGCTTCGCACAACCAAATTCATAGAAGATTCCAACCCCATGCAATACTTGATCAGTCATTGGAAAATTAATGGTAAATTTTCCTGATGGATCGTTATCCTTCAGGAGTACGATCTTGAATTTTCAACACCCAAGAGAAAGAAAGCTCTTGTCCTTGGCGAACTCATAACAACATCCCCTCCGATACTACCAGTTCCCTCGTCAATACCAACTTCCCCGATGAACATCTCTTTTACATCACTTCAGATGATCCTTGGTACGACAACCTCCTCATCTACCTATGAATGCAAAATATTGGTAACCACCTCTCACAAGATGATTGTCGACATATTCACCATCAGGCCCCCCACTATCTCCTCATCAGAGATATCTTATATCGACGAGGGGTCGACACCATACTCCGTTGATGCTTGACGATTGACGAGGCTGATAGAGTCTTGAACGAATTCCACAACGGTGCTTGCGGGGGCCACCTCTTGGGGATGTCCACTGCTCAGAAAATCATCCACGCAGGTTACTTTTGGCCTACATTATTTCACGATTGCATTCATGCAATGAAGCGATGTGATAAATGCCAGCTTTATGCCAACAAAGAACAAGCACCACCTGCTCTTCTATACCTAGTCATTACTGTAGGCCCCTTTTATAAATGGGGCATCAACTTCATGACTTGCACCCCTCCATCCAGCAATGGCCACAAATACATCATCGTAGCAGTCGATTATTTCACCAAGTGGGCTGAAGCCATGCCTACCTTCAACAAAACCGCTGAAACTGCAACGCGTTTTTTCTTTAACCATGTCCCGCTTTTGAGTACCACTCCAACTAGTCTCTGATCACTGGAAACATTTAAAGAATGAGATTTTTGTCGAACTCTCATTCAGGTTAGAATTCTCCCACGAGTTCGCCTCACCATACTACCCTCAGTCCAACGGATAGGTCGAAGTAGTTAACAAGGTCCTCAAGACCATGTTGCAGTGCACAATTAACAAACATAAGACCAATTGGCATCATATGTTATTTTCCGCGCTATGGGCTTATTGTACGGCCATGAAAACTGCCACTCATTTCACACCATTTCATCTAGTCCACAGGGTTGAGGCCACTCTTCCTATCGAGTGTGAAATTCCCACCTTACACACCGCGATTGAGCTATTACCCAACACTGCTCCAATGGAGCACCATTTTCTGAACTTAGAGTCCTTAGATGAAGATCGTTGATCTTCATTATAGAACAATGAGGTAGCCAAAAAATGGTCAAAATCCACCTTTGATCGTCATGTCAACCTTCGCTCATTTCACGAAGGCGACCTTGGCCTTTCTTATGATATCGCTCATGATACCCTCGGCCATGGAAAATTCGAGTCACTATGGCATGAACCTTACATTATCCAACATTGCCTTAGTAAAGGCGCATACATCCTGGCTTCCCCCGAGAGCCTCTCTCTCAAAGAACCCATTAATGGGTTGTACTTATAGAAATTTTATGCCTGAGCATAGCCATTCTACACTAGGTTATTTCTTTTGTAGTGTGTTTAATCTTTTTTCCATACCTCACATCTAAACTATCATTTGTGTTATTGACAGATGCCTCCTCCATCATCCTACCACATCGGTTACACCGACGACGCCAGCCAGTGGACACAAAATCTTGCTTCGGCTTCTTGAACCCTCTATTACCCCTCACATGAACTTCTCCACTCTAGAAACATATGTTTGGGCTCAGCAACCAACAACCAAGCCAATTACATTGCCATCATTAGTCTCCTCGCCGATGCCCACCATCATCCTCTTCGTCACCTTAGCATCTTACTAGACTTCCAACTAGTCATCCTCCAGCTCAACAATGTGTACTGTGTCCGCGATCATTGCCTCTTTTGCAAATACCTACAAGTTAGAATTTTATCTCGACATTTTGATTTCATTACTTTTACACATATTCCAAGAAAATTTAATCAAATCACAGATAACATGGCTAACATTGTACAAGATTGGCATATATCACATCAAGACACCTTTACACACACATAAACCATCAGAAGTCTATCACAGCATATAGATTAGACATCATAAACAATATTAA